>ML798301.1:194979-207475 GCA_009831015.1 Picea engelmannii | reverse complement strand
CCGCAAATAAAACGTCGGAATTTTTACAATATGTAGTAGTGAGAGATTTGTGCTCCTCCTACATGGTTGCTTCCCAGAAGGGGTTCCATGCAACCTCTCTGTAGGTCTTCGGGTATGAATACTGAACCATATAACAATGCAGAGGAATCGCAGGTTCATTGGAAATGAGTAAATGAGGAGTATTCTCATACTAATATATGGTCCTCCTCGGATCCGCTGGATCCCCAAAAAGATATTTTACATCCTAAAGTGTGGTTTGTGCCCACTTGGGCATCTGCTCTGGCTCTTCATCTGCATGTATTGAATCTGAATCTGAATTATTTGACTGTGCATATGAATTCTCTAAATCCTATGACTCCATTTTGGAACTCATATCTAAAATGGAGTTTGAATGTGCAAACTCACCATCTCGAATTGGTGGAAGGACAGGAGTATCTGCATGCGGCTCCTATGGATAATGCAAGAGACTTTCCTCAAATTTAACACTGTGCTCAATGATGATCTAGTCTATAGAGGGATCAATAAGTCTATATCATTTCACACCGTCTGGGTAGCCAAAAAAAATACATGGAGTACTCTATGGATCTACTATTTTCCTCTTCTCATAGGGAATGTGGGTCCATTATCGTGATCCAAAGATACATAATTGGGTGGCTTCTAGTTTTTTGTTGCTCCAAAACTCAAAAGGAATCTGATCCTTGATAGATCTGTGAGGGCATCTATTTTGGATGTAGTTGGAAAATTTAAGTGCCTCAGCCCAAAGCTTATGAGGCACTAACCTTTCCTTCAACATGCAAGAGGTCATCTCCTTGATATATCTATGCTTCCTCTTAGCAGCCTCGTTTTGTTGTGTAGTGTATGGTATTGTGTGTTGCAACTGTATCATGGCCTCAAAAAAAATATTTTGAACATCTCTGTTGACATAATCCCCCCCATTATCTATATGGAGGGATTTTATATGTCTCCTTGATTGAGTCTCAACAAGTGCCTTGAAATATTTTAGGTGCTCAAATAGCTTTGATTTTTATTTGAGAAAAAATACACAAGTATAACGTGAGTAATCATCCAAAAATGCATTCATATACCTTGCCTTATCGATGGATGGGTGTGGGAATGGACCCATGAGATCATTGTGAATAAGATCCAATGGAGAGAAGGCCTTGTGAGCCTTCCCTTTCTCGAACTTCTCTTGAGGATGCTTTCTAAGGACACATCCTTCACAAACCCCTTCGAAAAAGTGGATGTCAAGTAACACAGTGACCATCCCCTTCTTGCTAAGTTGTTGCATGTACCTGAAATTTAGGTGACCAAACCTCTTGTGCCATAATATTCTATTGTCATCATCATGTGTAAGTAGTACAAAGGAATCAGGTTCAATAAACCCAGTAAAAGTAAACAACCGATATTTATGATTTACCTCCCCGAAATTTTGTTTTAGAGTTATCTTGCATGTCAAAAATGGGTACGGACTCTGGTGTGAACTCCACCTTTTTTCATGAGCTTGTGTGTAATATGGTACATTGAAATCAAATTCACAAAACGTTGAGGAACATGGAGAATGTTCTTAAAGCTTCCATGATCTAGATCCAATCTTCCTTTTTCAGTGACCTCAACTGGAGAGTCATCCCCCATGAGGATAGGAGGTCTCGTGCATGCAATTACAGAAGATAGAATATCCTTTTTATTTTCCATATGATGTGAAGCACCTGAATATACAATCCAAGTGTCAGGAAAAGAATGTACAACAACTAATGCATGAGGATTTACTTTCTTAGGGGCTTGATCTTATTACTTCTTCTTGCTAGCCTAAGGAATGAAGTCCCCAAGATTGTTTTTCTGAAGAATTTGAGCCATCTGATCAATTTGCTTCTTCATGTAGGCTGATTTTGGATGTTTCCCACGATTGCAGTAACCAAACGCCTTCCCTTGCTTGTTTTTTTCTCCTTTGGAACCAGAGGAATCATTGAATGGTTTGGAGTACCCTTCCTTCTTTGGATCTACATGCACCTTTTCTTTTGGATTTAGGATTTTGAGAGTTGTTTCCATCATGCACAACAAGTGCATGTGTCTTTGGGCCCTTGATTATGCCCATCAGAATGAGATTATCCTACTCCTATGTCAAAGCCTCGATAAACTGTGATAATGAAGGTATGGTCTAGGTTGCTCCTACGGTGAATATGGTATAATGAAATGTGGAGACAAATACAATAACTTACGGTCCAATTTTTTCCATGATAAAAAGAACTAGTTGTTTTTCCTGTTTGGATTTGTCAATACCACAATCTTTCAATTCATAGAGGAGAGATTTAAGTTTGGTGAAGAATTCTTGGAGATTTTCAAAGTTCTTCGGATCTAATGAGTTTAGTTCTACTTCGAGAAAATGGCCCCTCATTTCATCCTACTTGCCAAAGAGTCCTTCCAAGGTGGTCCAGATTTCATTTGGTGTCATGCATGCATCAATGTGAAACCATAGGTTGGGAGAAATAGTCATGCATAGGAGACCATGATTCTCGTCCATGGGATTTAGGTACTTTAATTTTTCCAATGCTAAGGCGGGTTCTTCTTCTATGGCCATGACTATACAATACAATCCTTTAGCCCTAATACGGAGTATAATTATTTTCTTCCATTCAAAATAGTTATATGGCATTAGAATGGCAGATGCGGGAAATTCCATCTTTCTTCTTGTTTTGTTTCATCTTCGGTACCTACAAAAGAGTGTTGGTGATGATCCTTTCTAGTGGAATGTGGGCCATGATACCATGTAGATTTTCTTAGATACCTGCACAAAATATCTCGCTAACAATCAAACGTACACATCTTACAAATGGTGTGAAGAGAAGAAAAAAAATGGAGGAAATAATGAAATAATTTATATTAACCAACTGAGAAAAATGATACAATACAAGTGATATACTCTATATCACACAACTAAATTTCCATAGTGGTCAATTGATGTGCATTATTAGTGTTCTAGAGAGATCTGACTCGCACTGTGTTGAGGAAAAGATATGAAATAATCTTACTCAAGAATTTTCAGATCTTACTTGGCTAAATAAAGATAGATGGGAATATCACCCTATGTTTATATCCATCAAAAATTGTTTCCTAATCCACAAGTATTGGTTACAAGGGCTTAGGCTATTTTTCTTTTAAATTAAATTTTGCTGAAAAATTCAATATTTATGTAATTTTCTGAATATAAGAGATGCAGAAATAAATGTAGAGACAGAAGTAAAAAATACCAAGTCAATAATAAACACAGATGAGACATAAAGCAATCACTTATTCCATTCCAATTTATAAAAATAATCGTTCTCTTTACAAAATTCCCTCAGGAAGTTTGGACCAAAGTCAAACTTAGATGTCCTCGATGAAAACCATACAAAAGGACTTCTGACAGAAGTAAAAAAACTGAACTTTAAAATTTGGATCATCTTGCCACTGATTGTTGGCCACTCGACTCTACACAATAGCCTTTATCAGTCATGAAATTTAATTCACAAACAGACAAGTATACACAGAATATCAAAGATAGATCAACACCTATGAAAAACAAGTGTTTGAATGATGTAATTCAACCTTGAATCTTGTTGTCTACAATAGGACCCTGCTATCATAAAAGAGAATTAGGCTTTCAATAAATTAAAGAATGAATGAAAACTGAATTATCTCAATAAAACTCAAGAGCATACCTTAGTATGCTTTCTCCTTCTATTCTCCTCTTGTTCCTCCTCCTCTTTTTTCCTTTAAGAAATCAGAATTAGTTGAAGTAGTTAAAATACCTCTTTAGTTAACTTAACTAAAACTCAACCAACTTTTTAGTTAAGGGGGGGAATTAATAAAATAATAATAAGGGTCTTTAATAAATAATAACTAGTATGTGGGACCCCTTGTGACTCCCTTTAGTTTCTTTAACAAGCATAAAAACAACTAGTTAATCAATCAAACACATCCCTCCTTGTGGCTCCCATCATCACTCTCATAATTGAAAAATTAATATCATGATATTTGAAACCATATCCAAAAATATAATATCCAACATATCCAAAAAATAGTGTGTTTTCCAAAAACTCAGAAGTCAACTGTTCTCAACAATCAATAAGTAAAAACACTCAAAAACCATATTTGCCACTCTGGGAGGCAATTTTCCCTTTGTTGCTTCCGTCTCCCTTTGATTTCTCTGAATTTTTCTTAGTTTGTGTGGAACCTTAGGCTATGTGGAGCCTTTAGGCCTAATCTCACTAATCACATAGAGTAATCATATCTCAAATGCATGCAGGATGAAATAGATTTGATAGAGTCATTTGAGGGAGAGGAGAGGGCAAAAACAACTTTTCCTTTATCAGGTGCATGGTGGGCTTCGATTTTTAACCTCTTGATTGTGTGGGAAGACTGTACTAGTGAGTGTGCAGGGGAATATTGGACAATTTGGTTAATAGGTGGAGGAGGAGTAGGTAGAGACAAATTGGGCCAGACAAGATGTTGGGAGACTATCGGGTGGGCAATCTCTTGCCATCCGTCATTTTCAGGGACTTCAGGTTGTAGTGAGACATGAGGGGGAACTGGGATACCAGGGACATGTGGGGTTTGGAAAGGAGGCCTTTCTGGCCTAAGTTGGACCACTCCTTATCCAATCTAGTTAAAAAATTCAGCCTGGAATAACTGGCTCAAATCTTGTGAGTCTGCATCAAAATATATAGAAAACCTTGGCCTTCTAGGGTCATTGTTCCAAATTTCTCTTCCTCTGTTACACCGGCCATGGCTACCTCTGTTGAAGAAACTCATTCCTATATGCATCAATTATTAGCAACTAGTTTCTTCAACAAACCATACATGACATCTCTTTAAATATGAAACAAAGTTTGGCTCAACAACACATCATACTCATGCAATCCAATCCATAAAAATCATTTAATACTTGCCAATGAGTAGGGGGTGAATAAGGGTTCTATGATATATGAGGGATTGTATTGAGATAAAAGTGGTAAAATGAAAGGGGATAGATCATGATTACTTCTCAACAAATCATCAAACAATCAATTGTATTATAATAACAAAACATATCAATTGTAATTCATCCATGTGCCATCCTTCAACTGCTATAATACAAAGTTTTCATTTAACTATAATTTAATTTTAAGAACATGGAGTGAATAGTGAATGTGGGAAGGTGAGGGGACTTGTAATGTGCAGAAAAGTGAGAGAATGGCAGGGAAATAATGAATATTGTTTATAAAACAAATCAAGTAATCAATAAACATAACTTTGTTCTCAATACAAAACATACCAACACCAATTCAATAATTATTGTGTATCAAAATTGTTCACTGTTCCACATTCAAATTCTTCAAAACTTCTCAATTAACACAGTCTGCAGTCATACTCATAATCAAAATGAATTTCAATAG
The DNA here is from genome assembly GCA_009831015.1 of Picea engelmannii. Lineage (NCBI taxonomy): Eukaryota > Viridiplantae > Streptophyta > Pinopsida > Pinales > Pinaceae > Picea > Picea engelmannii. Next base: position 202,064 of record ML798301.1, on the reverse strand, counting down.
TCCTGTTAAGAGAATCAAAAGAAAACACACATCAACATTTCTCCACATAGTGCTTGGTATCTAATTTCTTTCCTTTCATTTTAAGAATTGAAAGAAAACACACAACAACATTGCTCCACCTCTATCCATAATACATCACTATAAAAATATCATATATTGTCCATCAACTCACAATCGGCCAAATAAAACATATGCATAGGTTTGTTCCCAAATTGAACAAACTTTTAAAACATGCCCGATTTCATACACTCCTCATCATATCAACCAACAAATTTTTGCAATGAAACCATAGTCAATATAAAACCCGAGCTTCATCATTGTCGATGTAATTATTTACAACATGCACGATGCTTCCATAATAGATACACAGTGAACATAATGAAATAAACACAGTTATCAATTCCATGATTTTCCATGATCCTGATCGGGACTAGTGAACACACATTAGTCACCAACTTGCAATTAACACCATGTTGTAGAACACATCGATCGAAGGTATAATGAGAAGAGACATCCCTTGAATACATACTATCACTCATTCCCAATCACAACTTTTCAACCAATTTAATCAAGGAAATATGAGATAGGTAATCGATGCAACAATCACAACCACTCCACTTACAACCAATCTTTGACAACCAAAAGGATGACCGACAGGAGTAAGAACAGTTGGGGTTTTATAAAATCGGGCTCTGTCACAACAAATATATAGAGGTAATAAAGAGTGCGCTCAGTCATCAATAACATATAGAACTGGAGGTCCTCAAAACACATAAACCATAGGCAAAGACCCTTCGATACAAGCATAGTAGAAACCACAGGGTTCCTTATAACTCTTAGTCTAGGCAATGGCACAACAATTAGCTACAGAGGAAACAACGATGAGTAGGGTAGAAACGATACACATAGTGCGTTCATGTTTGAATAGGGGCGGTGGATGTCCACTGGATAGTGACAGTTACCCAGACCACACAGAGGTATAACCTCTGTCAATTCCTTAAGAGTTGAATCATTTGATAATAATGCCAGTGGGAATGCATAACCTGGGGCATAACTTATATCACCCAACAAACATAAAGCATATATCTTGGCATAATGGCCACCCTAAGACCAACTTCCAAGATAATTTGATGCCAAGACCATGTGAATAATCCCATGACCATGACTCTGGAAAAAAACAACAACCAAATGGCAGTCCGGGAAACATACACAACAACCAAATGGCAGTCTAAATATGATTGGATGGGGTTACCCTCATAACTATGAGGAATCAACCAGCAAGAATAAACAAGGCGAAACCCTCCACCAAAAACAGAGAACGATAATACCCATATTCACCCAAAATCCATAGAGACCCATCACGATTTTCACCAATAGAAGAACCATAGAATGCACAACTCAACAAAACCAATTCTTTTTACTTTCAAATCGAACAACCACACAGTCATTCCAGAGAGAAAAACCATGCATTTACACAGTTGCAATTCTCAGGAAAACACAAACCCAAGCATTACTAAGCCATTTTTCGTTCATACACAGAGCGTAATTCATGGATGGGTGAAAATGGACCATACCTGTAAACGATAGCTTAAAAGGGGCGGGTTGGACGAGTGTTTTCTTCCCAAGATTGAATTTCGGAGCTTAACCACCAGCAGATCGAAATGAAACAATAACCATACTAGGGTGACGACCTGATGGGGGGAGTATGGAGTGACATGAATTTACTACACGTCGCTTCCATATCCTCTTTTATTCAATTTCGAAGTACAAGACAACGAACACTCACCATATCGTTTAACCATGTCATTAATTTCCAATCTATTGAAACTTGTGACCATATTCCTTGCCAAATGCGCCACCCAAAATATTTATGTTAACCCTTTCCAAATCCTTAAGTCATACCATATGCATTGCCATATCATATGCACCCACACTAACTCAAATGAAAATCACATAACCATTTAATAGTTAGGACTAACACTAACATGTTTACAATTTTAATTGCACATAACTTCTAACATAGCATAAACATAGGTCCTTTCTTTTAGGATTTTTTTTCATAAGTTTCTTCCCCTTGATTTTGTTTATGTCGTTACTAACATATTTCTTGTGCATGTTTAGCCAGGTAATAAATCACGGTGACATGATTAAACATAGCAATTGTAATATATGTCGATCATAACATAAAAATAAAGATTCAAATAGTAGAACATCCCATAAAATGCATCATCCACTTGTTACTATATCTAAAATGAAACCACGACTGCATCGTCAACCATATAAGACCCTGTAAGCAGCATCGAAACAACAACATAAAATGTGTGATATGACTATCTCTGAGCATCCAGTCTACAAGGGGGTCACACCTACTAGTATCATATATTATTAGCATAATTTAAACTATAGGCTTTAGCAATACTTTGCGGGCGAAATTCCTCATTGTGATTTTAATCATCAACACATTGGAAGTCACTGGAGTCAACTACCACCTAGTACTAATTAAATGGCCATGTGGTCGTCAATTAACTAGTCAAACCAGATTGAAATGAGGAAAATATGACTCACACATGTGTATTGTGCCTTACTGGTGATGATCCCAATGCAAGTGTGCATTACTGGTGATGATCCCAAGGTTACCATGCAACACTTGGTGATAAAACCAAATTTGAAATGCAACACTTCACTCAAATAGTATAACTGAACAAGAACTAAGAGTTGGCTGGAGGGTATATGGCACCCTTGTCTAGGGGAGAATATTCTCAATGAGGGGAGAGTATCTTAGACTAAGGGAACCTCAACATAGCCAAATAAACATAGGAAAATAAAATGAAAGGAAAATCCTAGGTGTGTGTAATATCTCCAACATAACACCATTAAAACTTGGGATGATATGCATAAAATGTTTCTTGCAAAATATCAATAGTATTGTATAGTTAGAGATTTGCGTGAATAAATGTTTAAAATGGCACAAAAAAGGGATGAATGCCTTGAATATTATGTGGAAAGATTTCAATATAATGTAAAAAGGGATAATCAAAATCATTTATAATTAGAAACTCTCAAGACTATTTTGCTTCATGGAATAAGGTATAAATGTATAGATCTACTTAATCCCATGGGTCTTGGTGATGTGTCTCAAATAAATTATCCATAAATTTGTGATTTATGCAAACACTTTTCTAGAGGGAAAGATAAATCTGGTAAGGGACCCAGAGACATCATTTATGGAGTCAACAAATCAACAACCGGTGGAGTAAGTAGAGTAGAACTTGGGAATTTATAAGATAACTTTAAAACTAATATTCTTAGTACTCTTATATCACAATTAGGTTCATTAAAAACTAAACAAATGCAAGAGGAAGAGAACGTAGCTTTGTTTATTTTTTATTCGAAGTGTGGGAAGAAACATCCATTAAAGGATTGTCCTTTCAATAATTGAAGAAATAAAACACACACGATCAGGACAAGAACTTTGGTGGAAAAGGCCTTAAGCCATATTCTCGACTATTGTATTCATTTTAATGATACAAATATATAATACAATAATGAAACCAACTCAATTTCTCTTGCATCGATACCTCATCGGGAAATAAGGTAGGAGGAAAAATAGGAATCTAGAAACACACTTAGGATAAAAACTTTATCCTTAAATTTGAAATACATAGGTGGTATACTAGAACTTCATGATTGTATACGAGTAAGAGGCTAACATCCTCCCCTCTCAATAATAAGTATGAACAATTACACTAGCAAGGCATGTGCATATACGGGTACATATACAGGTCTTCATACTGAAACTCTTGAGCTGAGCCTCAATGAAGAACCACCAAATCTAGATGTCGAACTCCAAATTGATGAGAGCAGAAAAGAGAAGTGAATCAACTGCAAGTCTAACACCTCCCTAAAAATTCTTGACAAATCAATCAAATGCCAAGGTACAATATAGAAGAATCCATATGTCCTCTGCTAGGTCAAATGACCATCCAGGTGAACAAAATTTCCACATCGTTTCTCTCAAAATCAACATCTTGTATCCTATTTATGATTCAATTGCAAGTCATTGAACCAAAATTTTTCCAAACTCTTCCATCTATAGACTGCAGTTTCCCATTTGGAAAATTTGATGCCCATCTGACATATTTGATTTTGTTTATGTCAAAACTTTCAGTATGATAATCATCTTCAATTCCCTCATCAATCCCCCCCTTTGTCATATGAAAGGAGAGACCACAAGTTGTTTCACAAACCATCTTCACTTGATTTATGAACTCCCCCCATTAAGGTGCATGAAAGTTTTTTTCTATTTCAAGACACATCTTTACTCGAGTTCTAATTCTTCAATTAGACTAAAATAATCACTTGGTTGTTGATGACCATTACTTGTTGAAATATTGTAACTTTGAAGAATATTCTAATTATAATTGAGTTATTATCTTATAGATCAAATCCCCTTTTGTGGATTGATCATGTCGGGCATTGTATAAGACCAAATCTCCTCTTGTGGATTGGTCAAACCATATTTATATGGTGGTATTTGTAAAGTCAACCCCTAGGGTTTATAAAGTGGTTTTAACCAATCTTGGAAGAAGTCGGCCCTACTAAGTGAAGAGACATAACCCTAATCACCTCCCCAACTAGTTTTATAAGTGAGGATGGTGCCTCACTTATTCATTCACTCACTCACTCATCTAGTGCGCATCTTTTGAAGACAATTGCAGTTGAAGGAGGAAGGAGAAGAGAGGTGCATGCTCAGTCCTAGTTTATTCTTGGTGGTTCGGTCTTATCTTTGACATTGTATTGGAAATATATTATTGAGGAAGTTTTGCTAGGTTTTATCCCCCATGAGGGTTTCCCATGATAAAATGATGTGTACCTTGTGATTGTGTTTCTTTCAGTGGTCCTCTTTATGTTGTTGTTTTGGAAATGCATTGAATGATCTAGTAAATTGAAAATAACCTAATAATAGCTCTATGGGTTGAAGAAAGCTTTGTACGGGTTGAAGAAAGCTTCTAGAGCTTGGTATCGAATAATTGATTCTAACCTTTACTTCAAGGTTATGAACGATGAGCTAGTTATATTACTATTATATGTAGATGATTTATTCTTGACAGGAGAAGAAAAGATCATCACAGATTGCAAGAAGAAGCTCGCTACAGAGGTTGAGATGAAACACCTAGGCCCGATGCATTATTTCTTAGGTATTGAAGTTTGGTAGAGGCTAGAGAAGATATTCCTTAACCAAGGGAAGTATGCAGTTGAAATACTACATAGATTTGACATGTTGGAATGTAAATCCATGAACACACCCATGGAAACAAATTTGAAATCTCTTGGTTGATACTTCGTCAAAATTGGTTGATGCTACTCTATATAGACAGATTATTGGATTGTTTATGTCTCCGATGAATACCAATCTAGATATATGTTTTTTTGTGAACACCTTGAGTCAATATCTGGTGGAGCTCAGACGTGTTCACCTTGTAGTTGCAAAGCATGTGATGAGATACCTTAAGGGTACGTTGGATTATGGTCTTTGTTACATTGGAGATCATGACTTCAGACTGTATGGTTATATTGATTCAGATTGGGTTGGAAGTGCTTCTGATAGAAAGATCACTTCAGGATGTTGTTTCAGTCCAGGGTCAATGATGACTTCATGGAAAAGCAGGAAGCAATCCAGTATTTCTCTCAGCACAGCAGAAGTAGAATACATTGCAACATGTTCCGCCAGTTGTGAATCCATATGGCTTCAGAAGTTGTTGATAGATCTATTCAATCTAGAGATGGAAGCCACCGTGATTCTATGTGATAACCAAAGTTACATAAAGATGACGGAGAAGCCAGTGTTCCATGATAAATCGAAGGACATATAAATCCAGTATCACTACATTCATGATATGGTGTAGAGGGGAGTTGTAAAGATCTAATATGTTGGCATAGATGAGCAGGTTGTAGATGTATTGACCAAGCCTTTGTCTCGTGTGAAGTTCAATTACTTATGATACAAGCTTGGTGTTTTTTGAAAGGACCTCCCTCGAAAGGGGGAGTGATGTTAATGATACTATAGTATCCTGACCAACAATAGGTAGCTCCATTAGGATTTTATATCCCAGGGGATTGATCATCCTTGGGCAGATCCTGAAGGTCTGGTAAGGATGGTCTGTCAAAGTACCTGCGCATATATATGTCAGTTGTGGTCAGTAGTGGTAGCTCCATTAGGATTTTATATCTTAGGGAATCTTATGATTCCTAGGAAGATCTCGAAGGTTCGGTAAGGACGTTCTATCATAGTACCATGTGGTAGCTTGTTAGGATTTTATATGCTAGGGAATCTTATGATTCCTGGGAAGATCCCAAAGGTACGATAAGGACGGTCTATTAGAGTACACAAAATGTTGTTGTTGCACCTACCTCATTATGTTTCCTCTTGATGATGTTGTATCAACCTTGTGTTGTTGATGATGTTGTATCCGCCTTGTGTTGTTGATGATGTTGTACTAGCTTCATGATGTTGATGTTGATGTTTCAGCTTCATGCATATGATGATGATGATGCTACTCCAACTCCATGATATGAACACTGATGATATTGATGATGAGAAATTTTTTTGATGATTCATAGATGTGTCAGTCAGTGTTCCAGATGTTGATGGTGATGTTTCCCTCTCTTTCTCCTGATGATGTTGTATTGGGTTAATTCAGTAGATGTTAAGAACCAAATATCAATATAGAATAGAAAAACCTCAGAATAAGTACTCAACGCCTTGAAAAAGAGAGAAATTCAGATAATAATCCTCTTCAAGGGGGAAACCTCCTTATGCCCACATAAATGTACAATTACAAGATTATTCCAAATGAAAATGTCTCCTTGGTATATATAGGAGACTGGGAGGTATAATTACAACTAATGGAATAAATCCGACATAAATAAAATAACATTACTAATGTAATATGCCCCAATTAAGAGGTAATGAGCCACTATTTAGGGCTTAACATGCCCCTCCCCTTGAGACAAGTGTTGTCTGCAACGCATGAGTAACTCTGGATGCTTCTGTATAAAAGACTCATCTTCCCAAGTGGAATCTT
>ML798301.1:170406-186910 GCA_009831015.1 Picea engelmannii | reverse complement strand
AACCTCCTTATGCCCACATAAATGTACAATTACAAGATGATTCCAAATGAAAATGTCTCCTTGGTATATATAGGAGACTAGGAGGTATAATTACAACTAATGGAATAAAGATGACATAAATAAAATAACATTACTAATGTAATGTGCCCCAATTAAGGGGTAATGAGCCACTATTTAGGGCTTAACAATAGAATACCTTTCTCGTTAAGGGGGAGTGTTGAAATATTGTAACTTTGAAGAATATTCTAATTATAATTGAGTTATTATCTTATAGATCAAATCCCCTTTTGTGGATTGATCATGTCAGGCATTGTATAAGACCAAATCCCCTCTTGTGGATTTGTCAAACCATATTTATATGGTGGTATTTGTAAAATCGGCCCCTAGGGTTTATAAAGTGGTTTTAACCACTCTTGGAAGAAGTCGGCCCTACTAAGTGAAGAGACATGACCCTAAGCGCCTCCTCAACTAGTATTTATAAGTGAGGATGGTGCCTCACTTATTCATTCACTCACTCACTCATCTAGTCCGCATATTTTGAAGGCAATTGTAGTTGAAGGAGGAAGGAGAAGAGGGGCGCATGCCCAGACCTAGTTTATTCTTGGTGGTTTGGTCTTAGCCTTGGCATTGTATTGGCAATCGATTATTGAGGAAGTTTTGTTGGGTTTTCTCCCCCATGAGGGTTTCCCAAGATAAAATGTTGTGTACCTTGTGATTGTGTTTCTTTCAATGATCCTCTTTATGTTGTTGTTTTGGAAATGCATTGAATGCTCTAGTAAATTGAAAATAACGTAATAATAGCTCTAAACTTAACACTACCAAGGATTGATCCACTCATAGTGAATCTTCAATCTTGTAGGTTTATTTCTCTCGGAACATTTGTTTGATGGATGATTCTTCTTGCCACAATGTTGACAAGGATGGAGATCAAAACACTGATATTCCATATGGCCAACTCGATTGCAATGTTGGTATTTCACATTCTGATGTTGAACTAAAACATGTGAAGTTGAATATTCTTGAAGGAATATAGTACTTTGGAACTGCATTGGTCTGGAATAATCTAGAATATGATAGGTAACTTCCTTGTCATATCCAAGTCTTATTGTGTGCTTGTTGTTGCTAATTTTTTCTCAAGGTCCGATGATGGGCTTGGAAAGAGTATTTTGAACTTGATCATGTTGAACTTGGACAACGTCATCTGCATCTGGAGTTGTCTTGTTGAGTTTCTTTTGACTGCATTGTCCATCATCGTCATAGAGAGGATTGTTTTGAACAAAAACTAGTTCAGAACATTTCAGTGGTTCTTGATTTTTGAGATCCCCGATTTCATCATTCAATAGTTAAGATTGATATTTAAGAAGTATAACTTTATCTTGCATCACTTACAAACAAGTTAGAATTGATTTAAGAGTTTCTTTGTGAAGTATGATTATATTGTCTTCAACAGTGTTTATTAGAGTGTTCAGAAACTCTAATAATTTGAGACTTCTCTCCATTTGAAAACATGAATGATGTCTTCTTGTAACTTTCTCATTTGACTCGCTCGCTTGAATTGGCTTGCTTGAACTTGTTTCCTTGAAATCACTTACTTGTACTTCACGCCTGCTTGAAATCTTTTGCTTACTTGCACTTCATGCTTGTTTGTACTAGTTTGAGTAACTCGCTCGCTTGATGTAGTTTTCAACAAGTTGAGGGTCAAATACTACTGAAAATGCATCCAAAGTGTGATGTTTACAATGGTTTGAGTTTCAACTACTCAACCTTTTCAACATATACTCATGAGTATAATGATGAGCAAGTCTTGGGTGTCAGTTTCAACCGAGAATGCACCCGAAAATTACAATGCAATTCAACTTGATTTTGATTTGACGCTTACAAATGAATTATTGCAAGTATATTTCTCAAAATTGATATTGATTTTGAAATTGAACTAGAATTATTGTTGATGTAGATTTGTTGTGGAATGTTGATTTCATTGAAAACTTGATTGCTTGAGCATGTGTGGTAGCTTCTTGATTACTTATTAACTCATATGAATGTCAAAATTGCATCCTGGACTTTTAAGTCTGATTTTGTTCTTTACCCTCGTAGGGGTTTGAAAAGAGGCATTTGGTTGTAACTCATAAAAGTTATCATTAATTAAAAAAAATTAGTTTATTCTCAATTGAGACTTGTCTTTTTTATTTTAAGATTATATGTATTCTTTATTTCATTCCTTTAAAAAAAAATTATAATCATTCACACATAAACATTTTTACATTTTAAAAAAAATAAAAAACATACAACTTGATAATAACATCAAGCCCAAAAACATGTTTCTTGAGGGATGATTGACAATTTTTCATAGGCTATAAATCCAGGGTAACATTCCCACCTATCTCACCTTAGTCTAGTAAGACTCAAAAATGCTTGAGTGAGGAATTTTCATTCCTCGCATCAACATTTATTTGGTGACCATACCAAGGAAGTAATCTTTTTACTCTCTAGTTTAAACATTGCATCTTTTCTTTTTGACTTAATTCTTGAAATTTTCCGTACCCAAGATGAACTTGAGCGTTCTTAGGAAGCTATAGCTAGAGACATTGAAATTTGGGATCAAAGAGAATCCCTTCAAAGGCAAGCTCATAATAGGCCTCAATAATTTGTTGTATTAGGTCCACTAATTCTCATCTTTCTAGACGTTTAAGAGGTCAATCACCTGAATTTGATCATCTCCTAGAAATAGGAAGGAAGAAATAAATTGTTAAGAATATTCAGTCTAAACTTAGAAGATCTTTTTCATATTCTTCTTCAAAATTAAAAAGTATTTCAATCTCCTTTCCTCCTAGGAAACCCACAATGACTTCGTCTGATGGTGGTTATGGTAGTACTAGTGATTCTACATCTTTACAAGCTTCAACATCTTCCCTAATAGGAAGTATGTACAACCATTACAATCCCATTGTATCAACCACAAATCCATCCAAGGTCATCAAACAATTTGGTTTATTCAAATTTGAAGAAGATTTAAATACCACTCCATGGCATGTATCTTCTCCTCTTGATTTAGCTCTAGCCATAGCTCCTCTGCCTAAATTTAAATACCATTTGCCCAAGTTTTATGGAAATGACACTATATCAGTCAATGAACACCTCATTGTCTTTTATAATGTTTGTCATAACATTGGGGAAAATGAGAATGACACTATTGATCACCATTTCGGTCAACAGTTCTTAGCCGACAAAGCATTGCCAAGCTTCCCCCCCTCGATTCATATTGCTTGTGCAAAGTGTTGTGCACTCTCGTTGAGATGTTGCGACACATCTTAAAGCTCGACAATCTAGCCGACCCCTAAATAATTTGACAATGTCTCCATATTTTTTGTTGTTCAAGAATATTTTGGGAATTATGACAAGTATTTGTTAATGGTTAACAATGTTGATCATCGATCAATTATGAATGTTGGACATGGTTCTTATATCTCCAAGCTCATGGTGTCTCTTTGTCATTGTTTGTGGATGTGTCTGGATAAGCTTGATGTGGAGGGAGGTTTTCTAGTCATATGTTTTCTCTCACTTTACAATGAAGCATTTGAAAAGAATGTAAACATGTGGATTATATGAGTTAATGGCATGCCATAATTTCAAGTGGTCTTCACCTCATCTTATGTAAATATGGTGAAATGATGGCTTTAGCCACTCATTAGTTGGACTTGAGTGCTATGGTGCACATAATTATGTTAATGTCATGAAGGATGCACTTATTTCCAAGTTCAGTTTACCAATGGTTATACGCAATGTTTTGGAAATCTTGTTCCTCCTCATGAGGAGGATATTGAACATTTAGAGGAAGAGACATGGAGTATTCCTAATGGTTTAATAACCCGTAAAAAAGATCTTTGCAAGTTCTTGAAAGCATGAGACATCCCAATCGGACACAAAACAAATAGTGAAGAATGAGAAAGTTTCTTGTGCTCTGACTTCTTCTAGATGTTTGCAAAAGATTTTGGCCACCTTACATAAAATTGTTGTCCTATATTTGACAAACCCAAGTGACTTTCTTACAAGATCCGTGAGGGGAGTTTCTTGGGTCGAAAGAAAGCGTACTTTGCTTCCCTCAGATTCATTCCCCAGCTAGCCATGAATCTCGCAAACTTCTTATTGGATTTGGCTACTGTACAAGTTAACAACATTTTGTTTCCTGGTGAGTTCGAGTCGTCCTGTCATATTCATCGCCCTCAAGATCTTCATAGAGAGATAGTCAAGTTCTTCCAGTGGAAATACAAATCCGAAGAGGTTCTGCAGATATATAGAAGGGTTCATGATCATTTGCAATCAGCTGTTCAGGTTAGGAAGGATTGGACGACATCTTGATTAGAGCAATTTCGTGTTTTGTCAAAGAGAACATTCAGGGAGTGTTACAGAGACTACTTCAATAACTTGTGATTGTTTCAGGCCACTAAAGTTGCAATTCTTCTGGGTCTTTTATGGTGTAAATCCAAGATTGAGACTGAATCCCAAGTCAGAGATCAAGTGGGATGATTTTCTACATTTGCATCTTCTGGACATCATCATAGATAATACTATGATTTTATTACCTACAACAAATTATTTATTAGACCTAGAAGTAATATTATACAGAAATTCAACACGTGGAAAAGAGACACTTAACAAGATTTCACAACAAATTTTAATGATATATCATAATATATTTTATTTCATGTCTATTATTTTATTAAATGGGAATAGCCCGGGGTTCTAGCTCGTACGGGCTTGGGTTTCTTAAATTTAAAACAACCTTAACCGTTTGAACTTTCCATTAGACAATATAAAACAAGCAGCGAACAGCCAACACTGGGAGGAAAATTTTTATGAGAGGTCTGCAAAGAGCCGAGTGAGATTCATTTTTTTTTTAAATCATTCATTCTCTATTCATTTTCAGTTAAGGATTTGATGATCCGTTGATAGCAAGGGTGTCTTGTAAAGCGGTAGAGGGAACGAAGCGAGGCTGAGTTTTAATGGTCTTTTCAAGGTAACTGTTTATTTGTTAAGTCTGTTGTATTAAAAATCTGAGTTATATCGACACTAATAAGTTTTATTGTATGTAGATAACATCATTGTGCTTCACTGTCATCGTTTCATTAAATGTCCGACTGAGTCTTTCTTCACCTTCTTTTTGTGCTTGGCTACTCTATGTATCCCAAATTGAATTGTACCCTGGACATATTGAAGTATCGTTTTTGTTGTTTTTGATAGGCAACATATACAAAAATAGCTTGAAAATATAAAGAGAAGAAGGTCCATGCATTGAGAAATAGATATAAGAATGAAAGATAAGCCTATTCAAGGGGGGCAACCTCCTTTTACAATAGAACAAATGTACAAGAATGAGATTAGATTATTCCAAAATTAGGTCTCTTTAGTGTATATATAGGACACAAAAGGGTACAATTATAGTTAAAAGTTCTAGCCGACAACACTAATATAACAATATAAATATAACTCACTATCTAGGGCTTTACATGGGGATTCATGTTTAACATGGAGCTTTGTCTTAGAGCTTAACATGCCCCTCCCCTTCAAACAAGATTTTTCCTCAACACTTATTAACTATGGGTGTTTCTGTATGAATAACTCATCTACCCATGTCGCCTCTTCCATTGGTAGGTTCTTCCATTTGATGAGGTACTCAGTAATTGTTCGATTTCACAGCCCCTTAATCCTTGTTTCAAGGATTGTTTCTGGTTCTAGTATGATTTTCCCTTCTCCATTAATCTCTAGTAAAATAGTTTGGATTGGGATCTTGTCACCGATTACCTTTTTTAAGCAAGAAACATGGAAGACTAGATGTACATGTGAAGATGGAGGCAACTCTAATTTGTAAGTCATATTTCCAATCCTCTGCTACACCTTATAGAGCCTTTAATACTTGGGTGATTATTTATCGTCCTTCTCTTGTTGCTTGAGGGACATCTCTTTATATGGTTGTAGTCTAAAAATACTTGATTCCCCACTTCAAATTCCCTTTGATTGCAATGTTGATTTGCTTGTTATTTCATTCTATTTTGTGTTATAACCAAGTTGTCCTTCAATAGTTTGAGAACATCTTGTTAGTGCCATATATGGTTCTCCACTGCTTGAAACCTTGTAGACCCTTTCAAGGGTGATGTGATGGATGGAGGATGATATCAATAAAGTGCCATAAATGGGGACATTTTTTATGAAGTATGGAAGGATGTGGTGCACCACCATTCTACCAAGGGCAACCACTTGACCCATTGTGTATGTTTATCGGATGCAAAGAAATGAATATATCCTTCTAGATATGTATTTACATTCTCAATTTTCCCATCAAATTGAGGATGGTGAGATAAGTTGTGAGTCAATTGAGCACCCAAACAAGAAAATAACTCAGTCCAAAAAATTTCAATGGAAATTGGATCTCTTTTACTTACAATAATCTTAGGGATTCCATGTATCTCTTGAATTATTTCCATGAAAGATGTTGCTACTATATTTGCTTTAAAAGAATGAGAAAGACAAAAAACATGTGCATGCTTTGTTAGTCAATCCACTACTACATTTACTTGGTATAGCTAATGGTTGTAGGAGACATGGGGTCTTGATTGTCTCTCCCTTATTATGTTGGTAGACCACACATTCAACCACAAGATTTTGAACATCAGTTGTAAGACCTTCCTAGAAAAAATCCTTCTTGATCTTGTAGTAAGTTTTCAAGAACCCTAAATGCCCTCCTATAAGAGAAGTCTACAATTCCAAAAGGACCTTTTGTTTGAGTTGAGAATTCTTACATAAATATAGGCGATCTCGATACCACAACAAATCATTCTTCCACGCAAATTTATCTAATGCACTCGGGTCCTCTTGTAGTTGTTGAATTATCTTGCTCAATTTCACATGTCTTTCAAAGAGGTGGTATTACTAACATGAAGGACTACATCATCACTTAATTTTAGAATCATGCATGAAAGAGCCTAACCATATCTATTTGTGAACTAATCAATTCCATCTTAGCCCATGGTTGGCTTAGTCCTTTGTCATCCACAATCCTAAAATTCTTTGTGTAAAACAACATTCTCATCCCAAGCTTTTAAAGATTGAATATGATATTATCAAAATATTCTTCCAACCTTTGGATTTCCTACAATGATTCTTGTTATTGTTCCAATTTCAACTTGGAGAACATTTTGCACTATTATCTTTGATACTATTATTACGCAGTTTGTAGTAGGAGTAAAGGATGGATGAAAGAAGGACAAACTGACATAACTAAGACTATCCTACCACTGTCACCTCAATAGAATAGCTCTTTTTGTTTAGGGTGGCAGGCCCAGGGGAAACGTCTCCGGTGACCTGGGGTTCTGAGAAGGCAAAGGCTTAAAAGGCTAAGTGATATTTTCCCCCTCAGAAGTCACCATCGATCATAAAGTCTTGTCTAATGAGCCAATACAAATAAGTAATAACCAAAAGGTGTACCTTCCCGAAACAAAGCAACAAGGAAACTATACATGTACAAGATCACTTGCTTTGGTCAGTACTTCATATAATCATGGACTTCTGATATAAAGCAATTGATAAACAATATTGATGAAGCAAATCAATGATTTAAGTTAGCAATGATTACAATATATCACTTCACAACAAGTGCTAAAGAGGCTTCACAATTATCAATGGCAATCAATGTAACAATACTAATAATGGAAGCAACGCTTTAGCCAATCATCCAATTTCTTTAAAGATAAATAAATGTTGCAAGGTATAAGTATGACACAAATAGATAATAGCAGCAAATAGGGTTAGTGAATGTTAGTCTAAGCTAGGGTTAGAAGTACTTAATGATTATTCAAGAATGTTTAGAAGTTGTGTGTGATCAAAGTACTCAACACATGAAGTCTTAGATTAGTGTCATTAGGGTAAATGGAGTAAAAAAGAGCTACAAATATTGAAGGGCCAAAATGATAGTGATAGGGCTAGAGACAAGAGGGTTTAATGTTTGAAGTGTTTCTAAGGCAAGGCCTCAACAATCAAACCCTAGGGGAGATGGCTCACTAAGGTGTAGTAGACCTAGGCCCTAGTGCGTCTTCCTCCTTCTCTAGCTCAAAATGTAATTTAAAATGGCTATCTTGAGTAATAAATGTTATGGCTAAGGACAAGAGAGTGTAATGATGAAGTGTTGCTAAGGCAAGGCTTCATCAATCAAACCCTAGGGAAAAACGACTCACTAAGGTGTAGAAACCCTAGGTCTTAGTGTGTTTTCCTCATTCCTTAGCTCAATGACAAGAATAAGACAGCGACGCTAGAAGAGTAGAAGAAGAGTGTTGTTATGGTAAGGCTCTATCTAACTTCAGCAAATAAAAAATTGCTTCTTAGCTTAATTTAGTAGGGGCATGAAACAATGACACCAACATGTGCTTGTCCCCTAGGGTTTAATTCAGAAAATAACAACAAAATGCAAGTAAACAACACCATAACCATTCAATAAAGAAGTGTTTGCAGAAATTCACTTACATCCACCAAGAATTCATATAGCCAAACCCTAGTTGTAAACCTTCCACCAAGAAAATTCCAAAATAGCCAAGAAATGGAGTCCTTTAACAAGTGCGCATCAATTTTCAGCCAAAAACCCTAAATGAGGGCGTAAATTTCAAACCTCACTACGTGTGAGTGAAAGATGATGATCAAAATGAGAGTTTCATCTCTCTACTTAAACAATACAAATGACCTTAATTAAATGTTAGGTCACCAAAAGGCCGACAAGGCCAAAATACCAAATAATATTGTTTTACATTAAATGTCATAAATTAAACCCTAATCAAGCAAAAGTGAGATGTCATGCCCTTTCTAGGGTGACGCTATCCCTTCTTATGGGATCATTTGTCTCCTAGAGAAAAATGTTATCCCTCCTTGGGCTTCTCCAAGTTGCCACACGTGCCATAACTGCCATGACTGCCTCCCAAAAACGTCCACAATGTTGGATGATTTCATGGGCATCTTGGTGATGTCATGGGCCTTCCAAGGCCAACGTTCCAGTGGAGAGGGCACAACCCCCCTAAGTAAGGCCCTGCCAGGGTGCCTCTATGGAACGTCCTTCTCTTCTCTGGTGCAAACCCCTTTGTCCTGTATCTACCCCCTGTTGGGGTCTCGACATCCATCTGGTGGGATCTTCAGCCCCATGGAGGTCTAAACTAATCATCTCCCCATGTGTACCTGTCCAATATGGTACTTGTTTGTCAAGCATGATTCTGTATATCAACAGATACGCCCTCCATGGGCTTACAAGTCACAGGGATCATAGCAATGTCAATCACATCCAATCATCAATTCTATTAAACATGTGCATAAAACCCCTTTTACCCAGTCAAGTGCTCAAAGACATTATACAAATATTCAAGGAAAGTTTGGAGGAACTGACAGGGCATCCTATTGGGCTAGTGCCCACTGGAAATGGGATGTTTCTAGAAGAGATCAAATCCAAGTCATGTTAAATGGATGAGGTGGATAAGGGATGTCCTGACAATGGGTGCAGTGATAGCAAGTAAATGTAAGGTTTACCTGTGGGTGCCTTTGTAGAAGGTGAGATGCACCTGTCTTGGATGAAAATGTTTCCAAGCCCATTAATGCCTTTTATTGTTCATTTTTTATTGTTTTTTCTTTCAAGAAGATAATCAAGGGACACTGCCTTGGCGTGGTGACCAGTGGTGGTAATGTTACCCACAAGCACCTTCACGAAAATGAGAAGGTTGGCTTGTGATGAGACCCCCTTTCTCTTGGCTATGCCACCAAGAGCCACTACTTTGGTGTGGTAACCAACTGCTGGTAGTGTCATACCGCTAGATGCCCATGGACCTAATAGGTCAGCTCGTGATTTTTATTGCTTTCTTGAGAAGGTTCGCTCGTGATGAGACCCCCTTTCTCTTGCCTATGCCACCAAGAGCCACTACCCTGCCGTGGTAACCAGCTGCTGGTAGTGTCATACCACTAGATGCCCATGGACCTAATAGGTCGGCTCGTGATGAGACCTCCTATTCTCTGACTAGGTCTTGTTTTATTATTTTGTTATGGGTCCCTCTTGTTTCTTGCTGAGAATATTTTTACAGCTTTCTCGAGGATCCCTAGGAGAAGCATCTCGAGTTTTTATTTTTAGGATTTTATCTTTTTCCAGCTTCTTTTACCTTCTAGGCCTTTAACCCCTTCTTCCCATAAGGCAAGGTGCAACCCTTAAATGATTTACCAACCTAATGCTCGAACCAATGTAATGGGATGGATGAGCGGGAGGTAATATGGAAAGTGGTAGGTATGATGGGAGTGGACGATGAATCTTAAGAAATCCCCCCAGTGGCAACTCAAAACCTATGGGCACAAGCTTACCAGGGCATCCTGTCGTTCCCCCTAAACATGGTCAAGTGGATAAGTATAATATCCAAGCACCTGTTAGAAACAAAAATAACAAATGCATGTATTCAAAGGTTTTGAGGATCAGAGTGACACATACCATCATACCCAAACTCATTACCTCATGGATCAAGATCCATCTCTGCTACAGGACCAAGCCGAGGTGATGGATGTTGTTGTTGCTGACAAAGTGGAAGCACTGAAAGGAAGAAAATATGGGCCTTCCAGGGCCATGCTCAAGTCGATCTAGCTCTCGGTACTCCATGTCTAGGACCTGTGGGCCTTGAGAAATAATCTCCTTAGTTATCCCTAAAAGTGGGGGATAACATTTGGCTCCAACTTAGGGACATGCGCTCACCCTAGAGCGCATGAGAACCTAAGCATCTCTGGCATAACCTGTAACCTGCTTGATCTCAATAGAAACTATCAGTAATCATTTGGGGTGGTGATATCACCCCCAACTCATATATATATAACTGAAAACAAACATATGTACAAATGTGAAAGCAAATGGTAATAATACAATGAATGAAAATGCCTACCTACTTACCTGTACTTACCTGTTGGTTGGATGTTAGGTGTAGTCAAACGACCAATGAAACCAATCCAACAATGTCCCACAATAATTTCCTTTGTTCTTCATCATAAACCAAAACAGTGATAAGTCAAGCACAAAAATAAGATGGGTTAGAGAATATATTGTATCGTCAGAAATAATAAAGTATAATTCATGGAGGCGGGTGGGAGGGATAAAATCATTCCAAGTCACTCTCTCAGGAAATTTCTCAATCCACTTCAAGAAGGGATCGTGAAAAGGCAAAGGTTTAGAAAACTAACTCAAAAGGTCTAAAGGCTGGCTACCTAAGACGTCCTCACAATCTGAAACCCGGGGGAAGATTGACAAGGATCTAGAAGAGGATTGACAAAATCTTAAGGGATGGTTGAAAGGTTTAGATGACAGACCTTTTCTTGGAAATTTTGACCTACCCTTGAACTCTAGGGTTTGCCTCATAGGAAACTCAATATAAAAGACATATTTCTCAACTACACCTTTAATGACACAACAAGGTAAAGTAATCGGAGGTGGTTGGAGAAAGTTGTCACAAGAATCCTTCTTCAGGTGAACAATGTCCTTACTCCTATCGAGACCTGAGCACAGTGGTGGTTGAAAATAATCTTCATGGAAAGGATCCATGTGCTCAGAGGATTACTCATCAAAGTCCTCAAGTTATGACCAAAAATCATTAGGAAAATACGGGGCTAGGTCAACCTTGAGTGTTTGGAAAGCATCAATAATCATGTCATTTCCTTGTTGCCATTGGCCAAAATCGAGAGTAACCTGTTGTGATAACTGTGAAGGAAACACTTGGAAATGATTCTCAATGTCATAAATAGGGTCCATATCATAACCAACTACATCCCATTTACGTCCTCCAACATGTATGAACTCATCAATATCAACTATGTCAGTATTTGTATCATAACATGGAGGATTCAAAACATTCAAAGGCTCATCCATCTCCTCCTCATTTTGCAAATCATAAAGCAGAGAGTCATCAAATTTTTGGAAAGGAGGGTAACTCACTATGTTTGTTTCTTCTTGTGCAAGGGAAAAGGGCTCATGGATGGATTCATCAGAGAGAGGAGGGCATGTTGATATTTCGTCATCTTGTTTCGGTTACAACTCCTCAACTATTTCTTCAACAATCCTTTGCTCTTGGAAAACCTCATCAAGATATTTTCCCTTAGCATCTTGCTGGTCGAAAAATTGTTCTCCTTCTTCTTGGAAATCAATAGTAAAGGCTCCAAGGGAAACTGATTTTTCCAGACTAAGAGTGTCTGAGGTATCCTTAGGGTCATCGATTTTGGTTCCTAGAGAGAAGATGTGTTTTTCCTCAGACAAAGAAATGTTTTCCTTGATTTGTATGGCCATGATATAATATTCGTTGAGTGTTTTCGGCCTCTTCTTACTTAGGAGGAACCCTAAGTGCACCAAAAGTGCATTGGTATAGAGGTACACTAGGTACTTTTCTTCAGGGGTATAAGCAACAGGAATTTGATATAGCAATCTTTGAAACCTACCCTCGAAATCCTTGATAGTCTCGTTCTCGGTTTATCTTATACAATCGAGTTTCTTTAGTAACGCTTGGACATCTTTCAATTTCATACCCCAATTCCTGAGAAAGATTACTTCTAACTAGTCCATAGATGTGATGTTAGCAACAAGGAGATTATCATACCATTTTCTAGAAATCCCATGAAGAGTGGCAGAGAAAATTTTCATCACCAAATATTCATCGTCATCACTGATAGGATGGAGTTTAAAGAAGGACCAAAAATCAACCATATGATAGTCAACTCTTTCCCCATAACTACCACTGAATCTAGGGAGCCACTTTTCGTACTTCGGGTGCATTTTTTGAGGGTATCCTGAGATTTTACTCATGTCTAAAGGTTTGAAGTTCCCCAGGTCCCATTGAGAAGTCATAGTTGGCTTCGTCATTGGTGGAGTTGCCAGATAATTTTCTTGAAATTATCAAAGAAATAAGGGAATCACCCTTAGTTGAGTCGCGAGGTAAGCTTTGTAAGATAAAGAATCTTGAGGAAAGGCTTACTGAAAAGTGTCGTCTTGAGGAGAATTGACTCAGTGTTCCCTGACAATGGCGCCAAAATGTTATCGCGTAGTTTGTAGTAGGTGTAAATGATGGATGAAAGAAGGGAAAATTGGCGTAACTAAGACTATCCTACCATTGTCACCTCAATAGGATAGCTCTTTATGTTTAGGGTGGTAGGCCCAGGGGAGATGTCCCCAATGACCTAGGGTTCTGAGAAGGAAAAGGCTTAAAAGGATAAGTGATAATTTCCCCCCTCACAAGTCACCACCGATCAGAAAGTCCTGGATAACTAGCCAATAAATATAAGTAATAACCAAAAGGTGTACCTTCCCGAGACAAAGCAACAAGGAAACTATTCATGTGCAAGATCACTTACCTTGGTTAGTACTTCATATAATCATGGAATTTTGATATAAATCAAATGATAAACAATATTGATGAAACAAATCAATGATTTAAGTTAGCAATGATTACAATATATCACTTCACAACAAGTGCTAAAGAGGCTTCACAATTATCAATGGCAATCAATGTAACAATACTAATAATGGAAGCAATGCTTTAGCCAATCATCCAATTGCTTTAAAGATAAATAAACGCTGCAAGGTATAAGTATGACACAAGTAGATAATAACAACAAATAGGGTTAGTGAATGCTATTCTAAGCTAGGGTTAGAAGTATTTAATTATTTTTCAAGAATGTTTAGAAGTTGTGTGTGATCAAGGTACTCAACACATGAAGTCTTCTATAAGTGTGCCATTAGGGTAAATGGAATCAAAAAGAGATACAAATATTGAAGGGTCGAAATGATAGTGATAGGTGTTGGATCATGTTGTCATTGATGCCAATGGTTTGATTATTTGGGAGATTGTTGGATCATATGTCATTAATGTAAATGGTTTGGTTTGATTGATGTCAAGTAATTGATTGATTAGTGATAGATGGATCATTGATATGATGCCCTTGATTAGAATGATAGATGTCCAAGTGGAAACCAATTAATAAAGATGGATCATTGATATGATTGCCTTGATGAGAATGATATATGTCCAAGTGGAAACCCATTGATAAAGATGGATCATTGGTATGATGCATTGATGAAGATGGATCAATGAGTTGTCATTGATACATGATGCATAGTTTATATATATGATGCAGTGGTGAACCAATTGAAAAAGATGAATCATTATTGTCTTATCATGGTTGATAAGGTGCACAAATGGATGAACTCCAAAGTGGTCCCCTTATGGTGAAAGCCCTCACGGGAAGATGCTTTACAGATTGAGTTATCCTAGGAGAACGGTTGGAGGACCCATGCTTGTATGTGGAATAATGAGGTGAATATCAATGAATTTGTTGGTGAAACTATCCTAGATGGATAGTGCTTGTCATGCAATTTCCGGTGGTATGTGGAATGTCACATAACTCCTCATGGTTTGAGAGTTATGGCATTATGAAGTTGAAGGACCCCCATATGATGGCTTGAAGCCCCAAAAGGTCAAAGAAGTCAAAGTGCTTGAAAAGAAGAAATCATTATTTAAATGATAAAGTAAAGTGACAAAATCAAGAAAGATTATTTAAATGACAAAATTAAGTGACAAAATCAAGAAGGAATATTTAAATGATAAAGTATTGGAGAACTTTCTATTCATGGAAAGTGGTTAACCCTAAAATAAGGAAAATAGGTTAAGTAACCTAAAATGGGTTAAGTGACCTAGAAGATGAAAGTATAAATAAGAAGCTAGGATCTCTTGTAAAATGTACATTTGGTGAGAATCCTTTTTGTGGATCAATGGAGAGATTCTTGGTAATATATTTTGGAGTATTGATGGAGAGCTTCTTGTGAGAGCATCTTATTGGTATGGATCTCTTGAGCATGATTGAAGATCTATTCTGAGGAAGAGAGCGAGAGGAGGATCTCATGGACGCATCAAATTTTCGGCAATGTCGAATATCTTGATGGCAAAATTCTCGGATTCACAGAAAACCCTATTTTCTGATGCCCACGCGGGCTTTCTGTGTATAGGGTGTGTGTACATGTAGGTTGGTTGTGTATAGGGTGAGTGTACACACGGGATGACTGTGTACAGGGAGCATGGAGTGAATAAAATCATGGAGATTTGTGTTTGAGTTGGTGCCAAGCTCTTAGATGATGAGGCAGGTTCCAAATCTGTATTCTATAGCCTCAGATCTATCACTGAGACACTGGTATGGTTACATTATTGTCTTGATAGATACTATTGTTTGATATCTTGTGAATGCTTAGGGAATTCTTGGTATGGATTCTATGATGTGGCTCAGTTTGGTTGATTTGGTTGATGGAGTGAACAACACTCTTGCGATTCAGTAGTGACATGATTGCTATGGAATACTAGTTATTTATACATGATTGAGATAGCATTTGTTGTGGAGCATGAACAAGCTATTGGATATCTTGGATGTGTTGTGACTGGCTGTGGGTCAGTTTGGACAGTGGAATATAGAAGAGAAAGTGATTGCAGGTTGCAGAGGATATGAGCATGTGAAGAGAAGAAAAACCCTAGTTGCCTAGAAGCATACACTTGTTGCATTATACACTGGTCGCGTTCACACGTAAGCTGTAGTGAGCCAAAGTGCATGCACATGCAAGATGCACTACTGACAGGTTGCATAGCTATTGACAGATTGATATTTGTTGAGGATTGTTGCCTCATCTCAGTTGGTGCTGAGAATGTAAGCTGAGTCTTGCATATAGAGCTGGTGCTCTTGTAGATTTGTACTCTATTCAGTTGTTGCTGATAAACCCCAAGGATTGTAGTCCGTAATAAAAAGAAAATTGTACATACATCTTGTGTT
This sequence comes from Picea engelmannii, assembly GCA_009831015.1. Lineage (NCBI taxonomy): Eukaryota > Viridiplantae > Streptophyta > Pinopsida > Pinales > Pinaceae > Picea > Picea engelmannii. Next base: position 171,064 of record ML798301.1, on the reverse strand, counting down.
CTTTGTGTTCATTGTGATGATGACTTGTTGCTGATATGTGCTCACATCTAATTGGTTATAAATGACAGCAATGGGTAATGAATAAATGTTGAATGCTAATTGATGAGTTTTTTTGCAAGAGGGAAGTTTTGGGAAAAAGAGCCCCACACTCATTCACCCCCCCCTCTAAGTGTGGTAGGTGTGTCCAACAATTGGTATAAGAGCGAGCCTTCACTACAAGCCTTAACAAGCTTGAAGGAGATCCATAGACACACAGATGGATGATGAAGTTCCAATCCTTGATGAGGAAAACTATTCTACTTGGAGAATAGAGATGAGAGTGTATTTGAAGACAATGGGAGCAGCTATTTGGAAGGAAACCATCGGTGGATATGTTCCGTTGAAGAACAAATCAAATTTGCAGCTCAAAAGCAAGGAAAGAAGAATGATGCATTGGCTCTCAAGACAATTCTTAGTCGACTCTCAAGCCCTATCAAAGAGAGCATGGGACAATGCACTTCCGCCAAGGATCTATGGCTAAAGCTAGAGGAGATATATCAAAGCAAGGAAGAGAAAGAAGAAATTGAAGACCACTCCATCAAGATGAGAAAGACAAAAAGCATGCACATGCTTTGTTAGTCAATCCACTACTACATTTACTTGGTATAACTAATGGTTG
>ML798301.1:106618-160790 GCA_009831015.1 Picea engelmannii | reverse complement strand
GAAGAGTAGCATCAGTAGGTACCACAACAGGATGAGTAGTGGTATTCTCCACAATGTCCCACAACTCGTTCTCTTGCAAAAGCAAGATCATCCTCTCCTTCCAAGCACCAAAATTCGCTGCCCCATCAAGTCTGTCTTCAACCCTCAAACCAGTAGCCATGACCCTCTTTCTACTAAAAATCACAAATTCAAAAATCTACCCTATGAAGTGATTGTTGTCCCTACTTTTTGTCTGCTGAAATTTCTGCCACTCTTCAACTCAGCTCTGATACCATGTTAATTTTTCAAAATCCCAACCCAGTTTCAGTCTCGTTGATTTTTCAGTCAAATTTAAATGCCAAACTCAGTTTCAGCACTGTTTCATCATATGTTACAGCCCAGTGTTTCAGCATCTACTCACAGCGGTGTTTCAGCATATACTCAGCACTGTGTTTCAGCATCTACTCACAGCGGTGTTTCAGCATATACTTAGCACTGTGTTTCAGCATCTACTCACAGCAGTGTTTCATCATATACTCAGCACTGTGTTTCAACATCTACTCACAGCGGTGTTTCAACATAAGACTCAGCACTGTGTTTCAGCATATGCTACAACACTGTGTTTCAGCATCTGCTACATCACTGTGTTTCAGCATCTGCTACAGCTCTGTGTTTCAGCATCTGCTACAGCACTATGTTTCAACATATAAAAACTTAACAGAAATAAATTTCAGAACTGAAACATGAGAATTCTGAACATCATTTTCAACGCAGAAATAAAATATCTGTAATATGAAAAACTCAGAAAATATAGACACAAAGATTTTCGGTCTAACTTCGACCCTGGAAAAACCCACAAGGGGAAAACCAGTTAGAGAGGGATTTGTATTATTTATGAGCTTCTGAGAAATTCTTTTACAACATATTCATCTTCATATATTTACACAAACTTATCTGGACATTCATGTAGCTTTGCTCCTCAATTTCTGAACCAGAAATTCGTACACTGTATGGCAATTAATGATGTACGGACTGTCACGAAATTCGTGCCAAAACTCTGCTAAGATTGTACGAACTGTACGGAAATACATTCAGAAATATATTACAACAGTTACCTCAATTTCTGTGCCAACAAATGTTGTATGGCAGCCTTGGAATGCATGCCAATACTCTCAGAAATTGTAGTTGTTGTCCTCCTCAATTTCTGTGCACATTACATGCTGTATGACCTCCACAAATCCGTACGGTACGGCCTGTTCTTCCTTGTTGTCTGAAATCCATACTTCTCTTTGCTTTGGGATGCATTCTCTCCTTCAACAAATGCTGTCTCTTTTCTCAGCTCGACCTCTCTCTTTCTCTCTCTTGTTCTCTCAACAAGAATGCTGCAACTTTCTTGTTCTTGGCATCTCACCAAGAACCTCTTGGCATCTCACCAAGAGTATCTTACTTATTCTTGCTCTTGGCATCTCACCAAGAGCCTCTTGGCCTCTCACCAAGATTTCTTCAACTTCTTCCCCAAGAATGGGTGCACCCACTTGCCTTAATCAACCTCATGAGGGAAGGTGAGGAGTTTTCTAATCTAACGGCTGAGATTAGATTAGATGGGTGGCTGAGATTTGGTGTCTCTTCACTCACCCTCACTTTAATCATAAAGTTATCTTTTAATTTTCATCTCACAAATTAATTTGACTAAGACCCACATTCGACAATTTCTCCCCTTAGGCACCTAGGGAAGAGAAACACTTGCCTTGGTACTTCATTTTAATTAAAAATTTAACAACATATGTACAAATGTGAAAGAAAACTACTCTAGCATGTAATGAAAATGGTACGATACAATGAATGAAAATTCCTACCTACTTACTTGTACTTACCTGTTGGTTGGATGTTAGGTGTAGTCAAATGACCAGTGAAACCAATCCAACATTGTCCCACAATAACTGCCTTTTTCCTTCATCATAAACTAAAACAGTGATAAGTCAGGCACAAAAATAACATGGGTTAGAGAATATATTGTATCGTCGGAAATAATAAAGTATAATTCATGGAGGCAGGTGGGAGGGATAAAATCATTCCAAGTCACTCTCTGAGGAAATCTCTCAATCCACTTCAGGAAGGGATCGTGAAAAGTCAAAGGTTCAGAAAACTGACTCAAAACGTCTAAAGGCTGGCTACCTAAGACATCCTCACAATCTGAAACCCAGGGGAAGATTGACATGGATCTAGAAGAGGATTGACAAACACTTAAAGGAAGGTTGAAAGGTTTAGATGACAGACCTTTTCTTGGAATTTTCAACCTACCCTTTAACTCTAGGGTTTTCCTCAGAGGAAACTCAATATAAAAGACATATTTCCCAACTACACATTTAATGACACAACAAGGTAAAGTAATCGGAGGTGGCTGGAGAAAGTTGTCACAAGAATCCTTCTTCAGGTGAACAATGTCCTTACTCCTATCGAGACCTCAGCACAGTGGTGGTTGAAAATCATCTTCATGGAAAGGATCCATGTGCTCAGAGAATTACTCATTAAAGTCCTCAAGGTATGACTAAAAATCATTAGGAAAATACGTGGCTAGGTCAACCTTGGGTGTTTGGAAAGCATCAATAATCATGTCATTTCATTGTTGCCACTGGCCAAAATTGAGAGTAACCTGTTGTGATGATTGTGAAGGAAACACTTGGAAATGATTCTCAATGTCATAAATAGGGTCCATATCATAACCCACTACATCCCATTTACGTCCTCCAACATGTATGAACTCATCAATATCAACTATGTCAGTATTTGTTTCATAACATGGAGGATTCAAAACATCCAAAGGCCCATCCATCTCCTCCTCATTTTGCAAATCATAAATCAGAGATTCGTCAAATTTTTGGAAAGGAGGGTAACTCACTATGTTTGTTTATTCTTGTGCGGGGGAAAAGGGATCATGGATGGATTCATTAGAGAGAGGAGGGCATGTTGATATTTCGTCATCTTGTTTGGGTTCCAGCGCCTCAACTGTTTCTTCAGCAATCCTTTGCTCTTGGAAAACCTCATCAGGTTCTTTTCCCTTAGAATCTTGTTGGTCGAAAACTTGTTCTCCTTCTTCTTGGAAATCAGTAGTAAAGGCTCCAATGGAAACTGATTTTTCCATACTAAGAGTGTCTGAGGTATCCTGAGGGTTATCAATTTTGGTTCCTAGAGAGAAGATGTGTTTTTCCTCAGACAAAGAAATGTTTGCCTTGATTTGTATGGCCATGCTATAATCTTCGTTGAGTGTTTTCGGCCTCTTCTTACTTAGGAGGAACCATAAGTGCACCAAAAGTGCATTGGTATAGAGGTACACTAGGTACTTTTCTTCAGGTGTATAGGCAACAAGAATTTGATATAGCAATCTTTGAAACCTACCCTCGAAATCCTTGACAGTCTCGTTCTCAGTTTATCTTATACAATCGAGTTTCTTTAGTAACGCTTGGACATATTTCAATTTCATACCCCAATTCCTGAGAAAGATTACTTCTAATTGGTCCATAGATGTGATGTTAGCAACAAGGATATTATCATACCATTTTCTAGCAGTCCCATGAAGAGTGGCAGAGAAAAGTTTCATCATTAAATCTTCATCATCATCACTGATAGGATGGAGTTGAAAGAAGGACCAAAAATCAACCATATGATAGTCAACTCTTTCCCCATAACTACCACTGAATCTAGGGAGCCACTTTTCGTACTTCGAGGGAATTTTTCAAGGGTATCCTAGGATTTTACTCATGTCTAAAGGTTTGAAGTTCCCCAGGTCCCATTGAGAAGTCATAGTTAGCTTCGTCATCGATGGAGTCGCTAGATATTTTTCTTGAAATTATCAAAGAAATAAGGGAATCACCCTTAATGGAGTCGTGAGGTTAGCTTTGTAAGATAAAGACTCTTGAGGAAAGGCTTACTAAAAAGTGTCATCTTGAGGAGAATTGACTCAGTGTTCCTTGGAAATGGTACCAAAATGTTATCATGTAGTTTGTAGTAGGATTAAAAGATGGATGAAAGAAGGGAAAATTGGCGTAACTAAGACTATCCCACCACTGTCACCTCAATGGGATAACTCTTTTTGTTTAGGGTGGTACGCCCAGGGGAGACATCCCTGGTGACCTGGGGTTCTTAGAAGGAAAAGGCTTAAAATGCTAAGTGATATTTTCCCTCTCACAAGTCACCACCGATCAGAAATTCCTGGATAATCAACTAATAAAGATAAGCAATAACCAAAAGGTGTACCTGCCCGAGACAAAGCAACAAGGAAACTATTCATTTGCAAGATCACTTACTTTGGTTAGTACTTCATATAATCATGGACTTCTGATATAAAGCAAATGATAAACAATATTGATGAAGCAAATCAATGATTTAAGTTAGCAATGATTACAATATATCACTTCACAACAAGTGCTAAAGAGGCTTCACAATTATCAATGGCAATCAATGTAACAATACTAATAATGGAAGCAATGCTTTAGCCAATCATCCAATTGCTTTAAAGATAAATAAATGTTGCAAGGTATAAGTATGACACAAGTAGATAATAACAACAAATAGGGTTAGTGAATGCTAGTCTAAGCTAGGCTTAGAAGTATTTAATTATTTTTCAAGAATGTTTAGAAGTTGTGTGATCAAGGTACTCAACACATGAAGTCTTATATCAGTGCGTCATTAGGGTAAATGGAGTAAAAAAGAGATACAAATATTGAAGGGTCGAAATGATTGTGATAGGGATAGAGACAAGAGGGTTTAATGTTTGAAGTGTTTCTAAGGCAAGGCCTCAACAATCAAACCCTAGGGGAGATGGCTCACTAAGTTGTAGTAGACCTAGGCCCTAGTGTGTCTTCCTGCTTCTCTAGCTAAAAGGGTAATTTAAAACAGATAGCTTGAGTAATAAATGCTATGGCTAAGGACAACAAAGTGTAATGATGAAGTGTTGCTAAGGCAAGGCTTCATCAATCAAACCCTAGGGGGAAATGGCTCACTAAGGTGTAGAAACCCTAGGCCTTAGTGCATTTTCCTCCTTCCTTAGCTCAATGACAAGAATAAGATGGCTAGGCTAGAAGAGTAGAAATAGAGTGTTGCTATGGCAAGGCTCTATCTAACTTCAACAAATAAAAAATGGCTTCTTAACTTAACTTAGTAGGTGTTATCACTCCAAGAAACTCCTTAGGGTTGTAGACTAAGGATGCTTGGTAACTTAGAAATAATGATTTTTAGGTGTTTGGGACAATGGGGTCTTCAATGGTTTGCATAAGAAACAGCTCATTACACATTTAAAGATACAGTGCTTTCAGTAAACAATAACCAGATCCAATAATTGAAAGAGATTATGGAGAAAACTATTCTTGATTTGCCAATACTAGTAAAAGTAGGGCCTAATACAAGACAACAAGGAATCCTCTAATTTCAAGCCTATGAGTTCAACAAAGAGGTAACAGTCTTTATGAACTAGAATAAACTGAAATTAAAGTACAGAGAATGAAAGATGAATAATTATGGTATTTCAAATGAAAGGAAACTCCACTTTATTTATGAAAAAAGAGTCTATACAATGGCATCAAAATGTCTCCCAGTTTGAACCCTTGTTTCATATCAAAAATAGACATTTATAGTCTCTTACAAACAGTTATACAGATCCTAAAAACATGGATTTGTATTTAATAAAGACAACTCAATTCTATCTAAACAACTTGAAAATAAAGTTTTTAACAACTAAACTTAAAAGTTGAACTGTATTCAATCTCCAAAATCTCCAGCTGCATCCTTCAGCTCCAGGTATCTGCAATGTGGTGAAAAATAGTAGGAAACTTGTCTTGACAGTTGGATCTCCAAACGTTTATGGCCGGTTTTTGAGGAAATGGTTTTGCATGTGTTACCAAAATTCTCTTGAACTTTTGATACTGAACCCTTTGCATGCGACTTCATAGCCCTCTGATACAATGGAGCTCGCTCAAAACTTGTTTGGAATGAACTGCCGTGTCATTGGCTTCAAAATTACTTTTCCATCTTTCAACAGCGCACTCGTTTAATTTTTCGCAAGTTAGCTGTTGAAAGCCGTCATTTTCCACAGCTAACGGGTCATAAAGTAATAGCTTTGCGTTGGTGAAAGTCCCGATTGCACTCAAAATGAGTTTTCGCATCCAAAATTTAATTTCAACAAAACTCAGTGAGTCTCCGATTTCTCACCTTGCATATTAACGACAACTTGAGCGAGTACCTTCAGATCTGGATGGGTTTTTTGGCTTAGTTTTTGTTTCAACCTCCTTATCTGCCTTTTGAGGCGTTTGGCAAGCCACCACAAGCTGTTGTAGTATTTGGTGAGCTTTTTCTTCCTCTTCTTCTCTCTAACACTTTCCTTAGCCAATATTTCAAATGCAGCATTAGTCTTGGCGAAGTTATCAGACAACTTCTTATACCTTTCTTTAATCACCCACTCCAAGACCTCTTGTTGAGCTATGACCTCTTTCAAATGCTTGATTTTCTGAGACTTCTTTGACTTGGAGTTTTTCTATGTTTCTCCATGTTCTGTCTGATTGAAGGTTTCATAGTTCTGTGCACACTCAGCTGACTGCTCAGGACTCTTGGTGACAGGGCATTGATCTTGCTGCTCTGATTCTGAATCTGAATAGGGCAAGTTTAGTATATTGGTTCTCTTCCTTGTACTCTGCTCCGTAGGAGGCTCTGTGGTCTTCTCTGTGGTCTGTTCAAAGTTTAACTTTCTCTTTAACCTGTGAGGCTTCTCTCCAGATATTCTGTCTTCTGGAGGTCCTGGCAGGGTCTTTCTTTTTCTTGAACTGCTTTGAGGAGATGATTGTTTCTTTGAACTCTTCCCCTGTTCATTTGCAATCTGGTTCTGTGTTTCAAAACCTTCCCAGAATAGGAAATTTTCCCATCTCCTTCCCTGTCGTTTCAATTCCTTCAGGATAATCAATTTTATGAGGTCGAAGTGACACAGAGTAGTTTTCATGCTCAAAGGTTGAGCTCTAATCTTCTTGCAAACCTTAGTCAAACTTTTATGTAGGAAATAAGGCAAATTAAGAGGGGTCTTTCCTATGAAATGATCCAGGAGTTTGAATTGGTACATCATAAGTTTATCATACCTTCCCTCTGAGGTAATGTACAATTGGATACCTTTGAACAGTTCCTGCCATTCTTCATCTAGATAATAAACTAGCATAGCCTTTTTCCATGCCTTGTGCCTGTACCCCTCTTTCAAATAAGCTCTGAAATCCAAATCTTTGGGAGCATTGGTTTTAAACCATTTATGCCTGGTTCTTGGTAGGCCTGTTGCCGCAACAATGGTAGCTTCATCTACCACAATCTCCACAGACCCGACGCGAGCTTTGTTGCCATCGAAATTCTTGGCAAAGGCTTCTACTGTAGATTGGTGGCAACCAACTTGCAGCCTTTCAACAAATTCAATACACCCTGCATTCGAAAAATGCTTCTGGACTTCGGGATGTGTCTGTAAAAAGGATAGATTATCCAGCTCTCTCTTGAGTAGAGCCCCGCTACGCTTCCTCACCATTTTATAGCTTGAAAATCTCGACAATTTGTAACCCCTGCAACTGCCAGTCGAGCCGAGGCTCTGCGCTGTTGAAAGAAGTTCGGGCTTCGGCTCTATTTTGAAACAAATGAAACTACAACAGACTTCCTGGAACAATGTATGACATGAAAACCATAATTCAATTTGATATTGTCAGGCCGGCGGTACCTCCTCTGTACCTGCATCACTGAACATGAACTTGCCATCCCTGATGCCATGATTGTGGAGCGTGAGTTTCTGAGCTGGATTCACATCACAATCCTATTTTGACGTGCTGGATTTGAGTTTCCATCATTACCCACTTTCATCAGCACATGTTTTGGATATGCCTGATGTGGGATGATCATATCATCATTTGCCTTGAGACGTGGATATCACGCATGTGATTCCCGCTCTCTTCAACCAACGGCCCGTGGAAAACGCCTCTGTTAGCTGTTCATAGTTGCCGCTTTCACTAGCGCGTGACCTTGTGGAAAACCCTCGTTCACTGTCGAAAGTATTCGCTTTCCTCAGCGCATGACCCTTTGAGAACTGCTTCTTGGCTGCGGAAAGTATGTACTTTCAAAAGCGCACCACCTTTGAAAAGCCGCTCCATAGCTGCGGAAAGTATGCACTTTCAACAACGCACGACCCACGAGACTGATTCTTGCAAATTTTGAAATTCACCACTTTCAACAGCACAAAGACTTATGAAAAGTGATCCTTAGCTGCTGAAAGTCGCTACTTTCCACAACGCACATTCAACTTTTGGACACACATTAGTTGTGGAAAGTGGATAATGTAAAATTTCGAAAAGAAGACTTTATGGGTCAAATTATTTTCTAAGACAAAACCAAAACCTAATTTTTTTGCAGCTATAAAAACTCAAAAATAACTTGAGGACATTATCGATAGCCATGCTATCCACTACAAAATTCAACCAAAAGGACGGTTTCATTTTGGGAGTTAACATTTGGCTCCAACTGGGATGGGCATCTCCCTGTGAGGTGACCAAGAACCTAGCTAGACTCAGTATCCTTATTGCAATTTGAAACAGAAATGTGAAAAATAGTTGCTAGTACCATTGGGCATGGAGTTATTTGAATGACAGAAATAAAGAAAACAGAACTGAAAAAGAAAATATGTACAAGAAGAACCTGGCTTCAAAAGAAGCCTTATGAGAAATATATCTTCAGGAAGCGCCCGTTGAAAGGGCCCCCTGATACTGGCTCGCCTGGAAGAGTTTGGAGAACAAAGGTATTGTTCTACTGCACCGCTGTTATGACAAAAGGACCTGTCCAAAGAGCCTCAAATTTTCCGTGTTTCCCCTTCTCCTACCTCGCTGCATCCCACTTTAAGACCAGATCCCCTGTCTTGAATACATCTGATTTGACTTTCTTGTCGAAACTTTGCTTGATCCTTTCCTGATGCAATTCAGTTTTTTCCAAGAGCTACTCTCTATCTTGCTGCAGTTCTACCAAATTATGAATCCTCCTAGTCAAATCACTTGGTTCAGAATCAGTTTCTTGTAAGAATTTTGCGACTGGTAATGCAAGTTGAACAGGAAATATGGCCTCAGTACCATATACCAACTTGAAAGGAGATGTACCAATTGATTTCTTACATGTCACCCTGTCAGCCCACAGGGAAAATTTCAGTTTGGAATCCCAACCTCTGGCATTTTGTTCAAGCAGCTTCTTTATGATTCTGACTAAACTTTTGTTGGACGACTCAGCTAAACCATTCCCTTGCGGATAGTAGGCTGTGGAATGTACCAGCTGAATTCCCAGCTCTTCACACAGCTTCACCAAGTGTTTACCTTTGAATGCAACAACATTATCAGTGACCAACCTCTTGGGATAGCCAAATCTGGCAAATATGTTTTCCTGCAAAAATTTTATGATGATCGTATGATTGGCATTCCGGGTGGGAATAGCCTCAATCCACTTTGTAAAGTAATCGGTGGCAACCAGGATCCACCGATGCTGACCACTAGAAGGCGGATGAATCTCACCTATGAATTCTAGGCCCCACTGCTGGAAAGGCCCTATGACTACTATAGGTTTGAGAGGAAGGGACTTCAGTTGTTGTTTACCTTCAAATCTCTGACATTTGTCACATGTTTTCAAAAACTCATATACATCTGAAAATAAGGATGGCCAATAGTATCCAGATCTTAAGATTTTGTGTGTTGTGGTTTTCCAATTGTGATGTCCTCCGCATTCACTATTATGAAGTTCACACATGACTTTGGTTGCCTCCTCCTGGTTTACACATCTCAACAACAAACCAATGGGATTCTTCCAGAACAACAAATTATCATTGATGCATAAATTTATAGCTCTGAGCTTCAAAGCCCTTCTTTGAGTCTTTGTCAAATCTGATGGGACTGATAAAGTCTGCAGAAACTGAATAATATGGCTATACCATTTGCAATCAGCTAGATGAGCTGAAACCTGCATTCCCTCACCTTCCTTGTTCTCTGCAGATGGAACATCTTCTGCATCAATACTCATCATATTTATGTCAAGCAGCCTGCAATTTTCCTCTGCCAAGAGTTTGGCAAGGCCCTGGCCTTTCACTAACTTTGCTGGTTTGATTTCAACATCGAATTCAATCAATCTTGCTATCCACTTACTCCTTTTGCCATCAATATCAGGTTGGACAAGAACATCTTTAACTGAACTGGAAGGAACAAAAGCAATTACCTTTGCCTGAAGAATGTATACCTTGAAAGCCTTCAGTGACTTGACAAGTGCATATGCCTATTTTTCCAACAACTCATACTTTACCTCTGCATCCCTCAAGACCTTACTAAAGAAGGCAACCAACTGCTCTTGATCATCAGCATTCTTCTGCAAGAGTACTGCTGCGATCGTATCACTGGAAGCAAAAGAAAAAATGTAAAATACCTTGGAGAAATCGGGGCTGATCAACACAGGGGCTGTTGTGATGGATTCCTTGATGGCATTGAATGAATGACTGGCTGCTTCATTCCACTTTACCTCAGAGTATTTCCTCAACATAGCAATGATATGCTTTGTGAGTTCAGCAAAATTCACTATAAATCTTCTGACAAAATTAATAGTCCCAAGGAAAGACTGAATGTCCTTCTTCGATCTAGGAAGAGACAGATTTTTAATTGCTTCTACCCTCTTTGGGTCAATCTTAACCCCATCAGCTGAAACAATATGCCCAAGTAGTTTCCCCTCCTTAAGCGCAAAATTTGATTTTTTCGGATTAAGAGAGATGCCATACCTTCGACATTTCAGAAATGTCCTTCTTAAGTGTTGCAGATGAAGTTCATGGCTGCTTGAGAAAACAGTGATATCATCAAGATAAATCAGGACAAATTTATCTTTCTCCCCAACAAAAGCAATGTCCATTTCCCTTTGGAAAGTCTCCCCTGCATTCATCAATCCAAAGGGCATCTTCTCATACATAAACGTACCCCATGGAGTGGTAAAGGCAGTTTTTTCTTTGTCTTCCGGATGGACAGCAATCTAATTGTATCCGGAAAACCCATCAATAAAGGACATTACCTTCGATCCTGACACCTTCTACAACATATGCTCCATTTTGGGCAGAGGGTAGTTGTCTTTCCTAGAGCACTTGTTCAAATTTCTGAAGTCGACGCAGAGTCTGATCTCCCCATTCTTCTTCCTAACTGGCACAAGATTAGCAATCCATTCTGAATACCTGAGAGGAATGATAATGCGGGCATCCAACAGTTTCTTAATTTCTCTTTCCATGGTGGGAAGCAGCAAAGGGTTGAAGGATCTAAGCTTCTGCCTGAATGGTTTAGTGTCTTTATTCAAGGGAATTTTATGTTGAATCACCTCTGTGTCAAAGGTCTTCAAATCATCATACTGCCAAGCAAAGATGTCTGCAAATTCCTTTAGCAATTCTCCATAATCAGCCCTTTGTTTTTCAGTCAACTGTGAGGCCAAGTTGACATATTTGGGATCTTTCTTGCTGGCCACATTATACTGCAAAACATATGAATCTTTCTCCCCACTTTGCAATTTGACAGCCACATCGTTGTTATCGAACAACCTTTCCAACGGGACCAAACCTTTAGGAATTCTATTGGTGGACAGCTGAACTATTTCATGAGCTGCAATATTTCTTTGGAGCTTTGGCTGCTCAATCTCATTGTCATGTTCGTTCTCCTAATCGATCTACAGATCTGCAAACTCATCTATCACTGCAAGGAACTTGGTGAGTTCAGCATCATCCTCAAAAAATTTCCAAAATTTTACATTATCAGGGAGAGAGGGCCTATATTTAACTTGAATCTCGTAAGATAATTTGTGAGGCAGGGGGGGTATGAATGCACAAGAAGACACAGCCAATGAATCAGCCAATTCATTCATTGCTCTAGGTACAAATGCAATTTTGAAATATGCAAAATCACCAATTGCCTTCAACACTTCATCTCTGTATGCATTTAGCCTAACATGCTTGGCTTGAAAGGACTTATTCACCTGCTGAATAATCAAATATGCATCTCCAAACACCTGCAATTTTTTAATGCCCTTCTCCTTTGCTGCGTTCAACCCCAAAAATAGTGCTTCATACTCAGCAATGTTATTAGTCACTTTAAAATCGAGTTTAAAGGACAAATGAGAAGTTTTCTTAGAGGGAGAAATGAATACCACTCCTGCTCCAGCTGACTCCTTGGTGCAAGCACCGTCAAAGAACATGGTCCAGAGATCATCCTCTATTGTTTCTGTGGGATGAACAATGATCTGATCTGTGGGTTTTCTGAGCAGCAATGTATTAGGCAGTGAGTCATCAATTTGCAAGATACAAGATCCCATATCTGTGTCGACCGCATAGATAGGATGATTGGATGGATTCTTCTCATCACTGATTACATATGCCAACTGAGATTCCCTGTAAAGTCTTCTGTTCACTCCTCCGAAAAAAGGGATAGTAGTGTAGGAGAGATCCATTTGCAGAGTGCCACCTAGTCTCTTCATCCATGATCTTGATAGAAGACACCCAAATTTTGGAGGTATGTCGGGCACCACTATGTCCATTACCATTGTCTTCATTGATGCTTGGGTCAAGGTTACAGCCAAATCCTTAATCATCCCAAGGCATTTGACTTTTTGAGAATCAAAGGAGAAAAGATCATGATAAGACTTGGTGATCTCCAGCCCAAGCTCATCCACGACATCCTTTGGCATCAAGTTGTGCGAAGCACCAGAGTCCAACAAACAATTATGTAGTGTTTTCTCATGAATATTCAAAGAGATGTAGAAGGGAGGACAACTTTCATCTTTGTCTTCTACCAACTGACCTAGAGTGATAGTTGGCTTATCATCATAAATGTTGAGGATGTCGACAGAAGGAGATATAGATTGGGGATCTAAAGTTTTGAGGATGTCCCTTTTAAACATCTCATTTTTCATCAAATCAACAAGAGGAATATGAATCTTAATTTTCTGTATTTCATCCTTGAAATTAAAAGAATATGGAACCTTATCAGCAGTTTTATCAGAAATCTTTACCTGACTTGAAGGGGCTTCCTGATTCTTTTGTTGTTCAACAGGAGGCTGACTTTCTGGAGTTTGCTGCTTGGCAGGGGCAGAAGTCTTCTTGGGAGGAACTGATGCGTTCGCCTTTGAAGAATTTGTTGGCTGATCTTCTGAGGTTTGATCTTTTTCCTTAACAGGGGCAGCAGGTTTTTCAGGAGAGGTTAATGCATCTTGTTGAGCAGCATTGGATTTGGATCGGAGGTTATATCTATTTTTATCTTCTGATGTGAAAATGCCATCACCAAGAAGATCATCTTCTGTCTGTTCAGTCATTAATGATTCCTCATAATCTTGCTGTGTTAGATAAGACTTCCCTGTCTCTTCTCCAACACAATGAATGTCACCTTCTCCATCTTCTTTATCTTCTCCATTGTCATCGTCCATCACAACATTCTGAAGAGGGACTTTAATCCTCTGATCTTCATTAGAATTCTTCTCTCTCTGCAAGATCTGAGTTGGCTGATTATTCCTTCTGAAGATGTTGGGATTTAGGTTAGGATTTATGCCTGTAGGATCATAAGTGTTCCTACCTTTCACAGGCTGTTTATTTTCGATCTTGAGTTTAGATATCTCAGAGGTTAGAGACTCTAACATTTTGGCCATTTTATCAAGTTTTGGATCAGCATGTGATGAAGATGAGGCTTCATTTTTCGATCTTATCCTATCAGATTCTCCTTTCCGCTTCTGGGAGGATAGAATGATTGATTCCACCTCAAGGGCAGCATATTGCATGAGGGATAATGATGGTGATTTCCTTTCTCTCAACAGTAAACAGAAGTTTGAATCAAAAGCATCAGAGTATGTGATCTTGGCAGAAGCATCTGATGGTTTTATCTCAGTGGGAATTTTGCCATACATCTGATTAAACCTCTTGGTGAAATCAGAGACTGACTCATTGCTTTGTTTCCTCAAGTTCCCGAATTATGTGATGTAGTAGACAAAATCTCTTCTGTCACCCCAATGTTTCAGGAATATCTCATCTAATTGCTCGATTCCGGCAATGGAACCAGCAGGAAGTTCTTTAAACCATTTTCTAGCATGACCATCTAGGCTTTGGACAAATACTCGTGTCCAAACATCTTCTTGTTCAATATTAAGGTTCTCTGCATAGCTGTAAAAAGCCTCAATATGTTCTTCAGCGGACACATCGTCTTCACCTGTGAATTTAGGCATAAATTTTTTATAATCTCCTGTTGGCATGGCTGCTACTGGGTTCGGCAATATGAGTGGCGCATACCTAGCAGCCAGGATTTGTTGCATCTTGGTCAAAGGAGGTGGTGTTGCAGCCATGACTGTCAGAGGTGGGGAAAATGATAGTTTCTTATTCAAGTCTTCAACACTGGAGGAATGTGAAAGAGGTGAGTCTTCCAAAGGGAAAGAGGTCTGGTAAGAGGCCTTGTAAAAATTTGTAAGCTGCCTAGCTAAATTTTCTTCACCCTTAGAAGATAACTCTAGAAGGAGGTGTTCAACAACAAGGAGGCTAGTATAAATGTTCAAGTGGTCTTCTTGTTGTTGAGAGTGGAAAGACTCAAGGGAAGAAGAATTGTGGCTTCTTTCTAAAGTTTTTTCAATCAAATTATAATTTATCAATTTATCATCACTAGGATTTTCTTGTTGATCAAAAAGATTTTGTTCTACTACAGCATTTACAGCCTTCTTATCATCAGTGTTCTTTGAAAAGAACTCAACTTTTTCTGCAGTAGATTTCTCAGAACTTAAAAGAGGATTACCTTTTGGATCTACTCTTGAAGTTTGACCTTGAATCATCTTTCCTTTTCTGAGAATTGATTCTGGATTGGACACTGGCGCGATCGGTGATTCTTGAGGATTCACCCTATTACTGATCCTCTTAGGAGCCGGGAAGAACTTGTGGAGTCGCCAGATAGATGATTACAACCAACTGAAAGTGTCTAATCTTTGTCTATCATCAAAGATCAGCTCTGTGTCGTATCCTAGGAAAGCAGAGCTTGAATTCCATCTCCCCGGCAACGGTGCCAATTTGTTATCACTCCAAGAAACTCCTTAGGGTTGTAGACTAAGGATGCTTGGTAACTTAGAAATAATTACTTTTAGGTGTTTGGGACAATGGGGTCTTCAATGGTTTGCATAAGAAACAACTCATTACACATTTAAAGATACAGTGCTTTCAGTAAACAATAACCAGATCCAATAATTGAAAGATATTATGGAGAAAACTATTCTTGATTTGCCAATACTAGTAAAAGTAGGGCCTAATACAAGACAACAAGGAATCCTCTAATTTCAAGCCTATGAGTTCAACAAAGAGGTAATAGTCTTTATGAACTAGAATAAACTGAAATTAAAGTACAGAGAATGAAAGATGAATAATTCTGGTATTGCAAACGAAAGGAAACTCCACTTTATTTCTGCAAAAAGAGTCTATACAATGGCATCAAAATGTCTCCCAGTTTGAACCCTTGTTTCATATCAAAAATAGACATTTATAGTCTCTTACAAAAAATTATACAGATCCTAAAAACATGGATTTGTATTTAATAAAGACAACTCAATTCTATCTAAACAACTTGAAAATAAAGTTTTTAACAACTAAACTTAAAAGTTGAACTGTCTTCAATCTCCAAAATTGCCATCTGCATCCTTCAGCTCTAGGTATCTGCAATGTGGTGCAAAATAGCAAGACACCTGTCTTGACAGTTGGATCTCCAAACGTTTATGGCCGGTTTTTGAGGAAATGGTTTTGCATGTGTTACCAAAATTCTCTTGAACTTCTGATACTGAACCCTTTTCATGCGACTTCATAGCCCTCTGATACACTGGAGCTTTCTCAAAACTCGTTTGGAATGAATTGTCATGTCATTGGCTTCAAAATTACTTTTCCAGCTTTCAACAACGCACTCGTTTAATTTTTCGCGAGTTAGTTGTTGAAAGCCGTCACTTTCCACAGCTAACGGGTCATAAAGTAATAGATTTGCACTGGTGAAAGTCCCGATTGCGCTCAAAATGAGTTTTCGCATCCAAAATTTGATTTCAACAAAACTCAGTGAGTCTCTGATTTCTCACCTTGCATATTAACGACAACTTGAGCGAGTACCTTCAGATCTGGATGGGTTTTTTGGCTTAGTTTTTGTTTCAACCTCCTTATCTGCCTTTTGAGGCATTTGGCAAGCCACCACAAGCTGTTGTAGTCTTTGGTGAGCTTTTTCTTCCTCTTCTTCTCTCTAACACTTTCCTTAACCAATCTTTCAAACGCAGCATTAGTCTTGGCGAAGTTATCAGACAACTTCTTATACCTTTCTTTAATCACCCGCTCCAAGACCTCTTGCTGAGCTATGACCTCTTTCAAATGCTTCATTTTCTGAGACTTCTTTGACTTGGAGATTTTCGATGTTTCTCCCTTTTCTGTCTGATTGAAGGTTTCATAGTTCTGTGCACACTCAGCTGACTGCTCAGTACTCTTGGTGACAGGGCATTGATCTTGCTGCTCTGATTATGAATCTGAATAGGGAAAGTTTAGTATATTGGTTCTCTTCCCTGTACTCTGCTCCGTAGGAGGCTCTGTGGTCTACTCTGTGGTCTGTTCAAAGTTTAACTTTCTCTTTAACCTGTGAGGCTTCACTCCAGATATTCTGTCTTTTGGAGGTCCTGGCAGGGTCTTTCTTTTTCTTGAACTGCTTTGTGGAGATGATTGTTTCATTGAACTCTTCTCCTATTCATTTGCAATCTGGTTCTGTGTTTCAAAACCTTCCCAGAATAGGAAATGTTCCCAGCTCCTTCCCTATCGTTTCAATTCCTCCAGGATAATCAATTTTATGAGGCCGAAGTGACACAGAGTAGTTTTCATGCTCAAAGGTTGAGCTCTAATCTTCTTGCAAACCTTAGTCAAACTTTTATGTAGGAAATAAGGCAAATTAAGAGGGGTCTTTCCTATGAAATGATACGGGAGTTTGAAGTGGTACATCATAATTTTATCATACCTTCCCTCCGAGGTAATGTACAATTGGATACCTTTGAACAGTTCCTGCCATTCTTCGTCTAGATAAGAAACTAGCATACCCTTTTTCCATGCCTTGTGCCTGTACCCCTCTTTCAAATAAGCTCTGAAATCCAAATCTTTGGGAGCAGTGGTTTTAAACCATTTATGCCCTGTTCTTGGTAGGCCTATTGCTGCAACAATGGTAGCTTCATCTACCACAATCTCCATGGACCCGACGCGAGCTTTGTTGCCATCGAAAGTCTTGGCAAAGGCTTCTGCTGTAGACTGGTGGCAACCAACTTGCAGCCTTTCAACAAATTCAATACACCCTGCATTCGAAAAATGCTTCTGGACTTCGGGATGTGTCTGTAAAAAGGACAGATTATCTAGCTCTCTCTTGAGTAGAGCCCCGCTATGCTTCCTCACCATTTTATAGCTTGAAAATCTCGACAATTTGTAACCCCTGCAACTGCCATTCAAGCCGAGGCTCTGCGCTGTTGAAAGCAGTTCGGGCTTCAGCTCTGTTTTGAAACAAATGAAACTACAACAGACTTCTTGGAACAATGTATGACATGAAAACCACAATTCAATTTGATATTGTCAGGTTGGCAGTACCTCCTCTGTACCTGCATCACTGAACACAAACTTTCCATCCCTGATGCCATGATTGTGGAGCGTGAGTTTCTGAGCTGGATTCGCATCACAATCCTGTTTTGACGTGCTGGATTTGAGTTTCCATCATTACCCACTTTCATCAGTGCATGTTTTGGATATGCCTGACGTGGGATGATCATATCATCATTTTCCTTGAGACGTGGATATCACGCACGTGATTCCCTCTCTCTTCAACCAACGGCCCATGGAAAATGCCTATGTCAACTATTCATAGTTGTCGCTTTCACCAGCGCGTGACCCTGTGGAAAACCCCTATTCGCTGTCAAAAGTATTCACTTTCCTCAGCGCGTGACCCTTTGAGAATAGCTTCTTAGCTGTGGAAAGTATGTACTTTCAACAACGCACCACCTTTGAAAAGCCGCTCCATAGCTGTGGAAAGTATGCACTTTCAACAGCGCACGACCCGCGAGACTGATTCTTGCACATTTTGAAATTCACCACTTTCAACAGTGCAAAGGCTTATGAAAAGCGCTCCTTAGCTGCTGAAAGTCGCTACTTTCCACAACGCACATTCAACTTTTGGACACACATTAGCTGTGGAAAGTGGATAATGTAAAATTTCGAAAAGAAGACTTTATGGGTCAAATTATTTTCTAAGACAAAACCAAAACCTAATTTTTTTGCAGTTATAAAAACTCAAAAATAACTTGAGGACATTACTGATAGCCATGCTATCCACTACAAAATTCAACCAAAAGGACAGTTTCATTTTGGGATTTAACAGTAGGGACATGAAACAAGGACACCAACATGTGCTTGTCCCCTAGGGTTTAATTAAGAAAATAACAAAAAATGCAAGTAAACAACACTATAACCATTCAATAAAAAAGTGTTTTCAGAAATTCACTTACATCCACCGAGCATTCATATAGCCAAACCCTAGTTGTAAACCTTCCACCAAGAAAATGCCAAAATAGACAAGAAATAGAGTCCTTCAACAAGTGCGCATCAATTTTCAGCAAAAAACCCTAAATGAGGGCGTACATTTCAGACCTCACTATGTGTGAGTGAAAGATGATGATCAAAATGAGAGTTTCATCTCTCTACTTATACAGTACAAATGACCTTAATTAAATTTTAGGTTACCAAAAGGCCAACAAGGCCAAAATACCAAATAATATTGTTTTACATTAATTGTCATAAATTAAACCCTAATCAAGAAAAATTAAGATGTCATGCCCTTTCTAGGGTGACATTATCCCTTCTTAGGGCATCATTGTCTTCCTAGAGAAAAACGTTAGCCCTCCTTGGGCTTCTCCAAGTTGCCAAACGTGCCATAACTGCCATGACTACCTCCCAAAAATGTCCACAATGTTGGATGACATCATGGGCATCCTAGTGACGTCATGGGACTTCCAAGGCCAACGTTCCAGTGGATAGGACACAACCCCCCTAGGTAAGGCCATGTTAGGGTGCCTCTGTTGGACATCCTTCTCTTCTCCAGTGCAAACCCCTTTGTCATGTCTCTACCCCCTACTGGGGTCTCAGCATCCATCTGGTGGGATCTTCAGCCCCATGGAGGTCTGAACTAATAATCTCTCCATGTGTACCTTTCCGTTGAGCATGATCCTGCACATCAAAAGATACACCCTCCATGGGCTCACAAGTCAAAGGGATCATATAAATGTCAATCACATCCAATCGTCAATTTTATTAAACATGTGCATAAAACCCCTTTTACCCATTCAAGTACTCAAAGACATTATACAAATCTGCAAGGCAAGTTTGGAGGAAGTGACAGGGTGTCCTATTGGGCTAGTGCCCACTGGAAATGGGATGTTTCTGGAAGAGATGAAATCCAATTCATGTTAAATAGATGAGGTGTATAAGGGATGTCCTGACAATGGGTGCAATGATAGAAGGGAAATGCAAGGCTTACCTATGGGTGCCTTTGTAGAAGGTGAGTTGTACATGTCCTGGATGCAAATGTTTCCAAGCCCATTAATGCCTTTTATTATTCATTTTTTATTGCTTTTTATTTCAAGATAATCAGGGGACACTACCCTAGCATGGTGACCAGTGGTGGCAATGTTACCCATAAGCACTTTCACGAAAATGAGAAGGTTGGCTCGTGATGAGACCCCCTTTTTCTTGGCTATGCCACCAAGAGCCACTACCCTGGCGTGGTAACCAACTATTGGTAGTGTCATACTACTAGATTCCCATGGACCTAATAGGTCAGCTCATGATGAGACCCCCTATCCTTTGACTAGGTCTTGTTTTATTATTTTTTTATGGGTACCTCTTGTTTCTTGCTGAGAATCGTTTTACCACTTTCTCGAGGATCCCTAGGCAAAGCATCTCGAGGTTTTATTTTTAGGATTTTATATTTTGTGAGTTTATTTTACCTTCTATGCCTTTAGCCCCTTCTTCCCATAAGGCAAGGTGAAACTTGTTATCACTATAATAATTTCTTGGGACCCAAATCTTGAGATTTGGTGGAACGCTAAATCAGTATAGAGGAGTGTTAAATTAGCGGGTGGGGTCATATCTGGTAGACAGGGTTAAAATCAGCGAGGATGTAGGAGTGATGGGACCCGACAGGCCATAGATATTGAGCAACCCAGATCAACGGTCATGAGACATATCGTGCGAGGAAACAATGTGGAGGTTAAGTGCTAGAGAGCGGGTCGGGAAAAATACCATGGTTTCAACCCATAGACACATGGCACCTCCAGAAGCATATCGGGGAGAAAAGAGGGTGAGTGATAAACCGCTCAACCACGTCCCAATGTCACGTGTTTTAATATAATTAAATATGTCAAATCTAAAGGTCACATGTGGAGAGAAGAAAGTGGCGTCCGGTCAAATCATCTCATGCCACTTGTTCAAGTACTTCTAGTCTGTGCAATGCCATGTGAGCACCACCAGATAACCAACTCGAAGGCTCATCATTCTAAATAGATTGGCCAAACACGATAAACCAATGTACCTACAAGTACTCTTGTCAGTAGTTCATGATTGGCACTCAATGACGATTATCATTCAAAACATGGGTTACATTACTCTGTTTTGGGAAATTAACATTCTATTTCAGAACAGGGTAATCACAGGCCGAATCATTCAGCTAAGGAAGATAAGTTCATGCTTTCTGTAAAACCAGGGAAAATGGATACAACATACCAAGTGGTCTCCAGTGAAACAGGATTTTCAACTAATATGAAAAATTCCTCAAATATGTCAGTTTTGTTTATAACGTCCCCTAGAAAATAGGAGTTTGGTTGCTATACGTTACTCTTTTGTAACTGACAACTATTTTTGGAACTTTGGGGAAAATGATCCGTTCTGAATCCTGGATGTAATCCACCTATATATACTATTACAAAGATAAATAAAGGGTTGGACGGACAGAAGAGGGGCATGCCCTCGTAGAAGGAAGACTTTGTAAATCTATGGAGCTAAAGTGAATATACAATGCAGAAGCATTTTGAACAGTTTATGAAAAGATTCTAATGGCTGTGATATGAGTTTTGTTTTCTCTCATAGTGTGTATTTCTTGTGTCTTTGAAATACCATTTACATTTTCCTCTTTTTAAATTGGAGATTTAAGAGTTTGGAATTCATCTTATGACGCTCTCGACTTCAATGATGTAATATTCTTCTTAACTAATTTGGAATTCATTTCAATATGCTCTGATGCAGTTCTTTGTTTTATTTTTCCTCTTTCACCATGCATATTTCAGTTTTTAAAACTCAGACTCATTGCCTCATTTAGCCTTTCTCCTCTATATAGTTCTAATGGCCTGCCATTGCTTTATTCATTTTCAACTCCATAGTCCCAAATGTCGCCCCTTTTCCTTTGCCAACAACTGTATAAAACCCCCAAAAAAATTAAATCTAGCCACTGATTATTAAAAGAACATCAAGTGACAAGAGAGATCCTTCTTTGAGTTGAGCAGGCTAGTGCCCAGCCCTAAAGTAGGTTGAATTAGTTACCTATGTCGTTTGTCTATTCAGCCGATTTTTTTTTATAGAGTGCTAACACAACCCTTAAATGATTGGCCAACCCAATGCCCAGACCAATGTAATGGGATGGATGAGTGGGAGGTAATATGGAAAGTGGTAAGTATGATGAGAGAGAACAATGACTCTTCAGAAATCCCCCCAGTGGCAACTCAAAACGTATGGGCACAAGCTTACTAGGGCATCCTTTCATTCCCCCCAGACATGGTCAAGTGGATATATATAAGATCCAAGTACCCGTTAGAAACAAAAAGAACTAAATTCACATATTCAAAGGTTTTGAGGACCAGAGTGACACATACCATGATACCTGGACTCATTACCTCATGGAGCAAGATCCATCTCTGCTACAGGACCAAGCCGAGGTGATGGATGTTGTTGTTGCTGACAAAGTGGAGGCATTGAAAGGAATAAAATATGGGCCCTCTAGGGCCATGCTCAAGTCGATCTGGCTCTCGATACTCCATGTCTAGTACTTGTGGTCCTCGAGACATAATCTCCTTAGTTATCCCTAAAAGTTGGGGATAACAGATACCATTTCCATGAAATTTTAAATTAGTGGTGTTATCACTAAAATTTCATCCGCAAATGGTTACAGGAATCCAACATCTCCAAACACCTATTAGTTCACCTGCAGCCCTAAAAAAGCATTTCCAAAATGTACAAACTATACAACTAGTTATAAAATTGACATGTGCGGAAACACTACAGGAAGCGCGTGCACATGCATAGGCCAAAAAATCCAGAAGAGTGCACATGCACCCGATGCACGACTCTGTATGATAAAAGTTGCGCACTCCTATGAATGGTGCATTTATGGTTCTTGTCGAACCTTCACCCACTTATTTTTCATCTCCCGAGTCAATTTGACCCTCAAATCCAAGATGAATCCAAGTGGGGGGTTGGTCAAAGACCTAAGGGTGCCCTAAAGGGCCCCTTGTTCACACTAAAGACTGGTTGGATAATGCCTCAAATATTTTCTACAAAAAGAGGCCATGGGTGCACTATGAATTCAATAATCTCATCGTATTGTTATGCTTCCTCTATTCTCCTACAAGGAACCTCTTTCCTTCTTGGAGCATACAAGCATCATCTCATTAATATATTCACCTCACATCTTGAGGGAATAATCTTGGATTTCTTCACCATTCACTTTCTAGTTTTCCATTTGTATGAAGAGATATCACATAGGGGACTCAAGATCCCTCCCTAGGAGGAAGAGGGGATCCATAAGTCCCCCTTTCTCTTTGGTGTTTTCCCACTAATATAATCTCTCTATTGGTGGCATGAATATTGGTCAATTGTTTGATTGATTTTGGTTCTAATTTCCTTATGCATTTTAGTTTCATTTCTTTAGTTGTTATTAGCTTAGTTGTTTGTTTATTTCATGTGATTTATTCATTTGATTCATACACTAACTTTTGTCTTGTCCAACAGACCCAACTGGACTTGCAAGTGTCCCTCTTTTGCTCATTCAAGTGGCGAAAATGATACAACATATTAGCAACCATACTGGGGAAAGGTATCAATTTCCTCCCTATTTGGGTTGTTTGAGAACTTTTTTTTGACTTGTTTACCTTGCAGGGATCATAATCGGCCTAGCCCTACCTACAAAGAGATGAATTCAGAGCTGGAAGAGGAAAATTTCATTTAAAATTTTCCTCCCGGACATGTATCAAAATGTGCAAGGGTTTTCCATCCCATAGGCACGCCTTCCAAGCATTGTGCACCAACAACACTGTGTCTCTCAGAAAATTCTATGCACAGTGTGCCAACAGGTCCTCGGTTCTCTTCGCACTAGCACCACATGCGCCTCTATCTAAACTGTGACCCACGCATCTCTCCAAAGTCTTGAAATTGTAAGAGTTTTTTGTGATTGTTGAAGGACCCTAGCCTTCAAAATCTTGATGTTATGCAATTTGTAAATGCACCACACTTATATTCCCTCTCCACATGAAGGGTTAGTCAAAACATAGGCACTTAGGGGGTTAAAAAGAACCATATTTATCCTCTTTTTTCTTTCATTTTCCACATGGATGGCTTGTTTTGATTGTAAAAGTTAAGTTGAAATAATTTACTTTCACATATATAAACACTTGCATTGGGACCAAAAATCAAACTTCGATCATTGAGTATGCTCTTCTCTCGCACCATAGATCAATCTTGAGAATCAAAAAAGCAATTGAGGGAAGATTTCATCTCCCTTAAAAACAAAATCTTTAGGAGAGGACAAATCCCCCCTATGGCTCCTCTTAGTTTCTTTTCAAAACATATTAAATTTGTAAGGGCCCATACATGCCCACATGCTGCAAAGATAGGATAGTTTTTGAAGCTACTTTCTTAGTTTACATCACTAAGGGAGTTTAAAGATCATTGTAACGGGCCCATACATGCCCACATGCTCACAATATAGGATAGTTTTTTTTAAGTTTTCTTAGATTAAATCACATTAGGGAGTTTAAAGGATTGGTAAGGACTCACATGTCCACATGCTAGTTCTTTAGGGACTTTAAAATTTCACAAGGTTGTACCAATGGCATCTAGTAAGATAGGTAATCAAGAATTGTAAGGACCACATGAAGTCCACATGCTGCAAGGTGACAACTAACTTATTAAAAATTCGGCACATTTTATCACTTGCTCACACATAAAAGTCACTCTTCACTCACATAATTTCATATCAAATTGTGGAGATTGAAGTAGGTTTCCTCCAAAGGGATTCTGAAAAGTCCCACTATTTCTTGAAGGAATTATCCACTCCCACTTAATTCAAACGAGATTGGTTCACACCCCAAATCTCTCAAACAACCACATCTAAACATTTTCTAAAAAATCACTAAGTTTTCCTCCACAGGAGGTGCCAAAAGAAATTTTTAGTCTAGGTAGGATCTCGGGGATAGGCATCCAAATAAATCCTTGTTATTTGGTTCTCACATATTCAAACATTAGAAGTTGATGAATAGAGAACTTTAGAATCCTCCAAGTCAAGTGTTCCTAACACCATAAGGCAAGGAGATACTCGTGAAGGGTCAAATATCGAGGTCTAGTTGTTCTGTGCATCCCCCCTTGAGGCACCCACCTCTTGGAAGGGATCCAACCCGTGACCCATTTCTGAGGATGAAAATATAAATGATGCACTTTGACCGAAGTACCTAGTGGCCAATTTTAGGACATCTACCTAGGTGGAAATTGTGGGCTGCAATTGCACCTTGATCGGATTTTGTGTGGCTATTGGGAAATATCACTGACTCTTTCAGTATATGCACCCTCTACCCCTCATTATAACTGATTATTTCATCCTTCACTAGTTCCTCTTCTAGTGGCTTCAGACCCCACTGTTGAGTGCTATTGGAAGGTCCAGTGTTATTTGAGAGTAAGGACGTTACGTCTCTACATGACACAAACATTTGTTTTCTTTGTTCTCCTACATGGAAAAAATCCACCTACCCACATGTATGCTTCTTTTCAATTTATTTATGTATGATGCTCTCTTGATTACATGAGATTGTGAGATATATTGTGAAGGTCCATATTCTACAAATCTCTTGTTCATTTTCTTCTCTCGTCACCATTTTTCACACATTCCACTTTGCTATTCGGACATCATAGAGGACCCATAGAATCCTCGTCGTTCCATATGCTTGAAAAATCTCCCTCCTATCCTAGGAGGATTTCCTAGTTTCGCCAACTCATCGGCCCAACCATCTCACACACCTGTGAGTGCTACCATTTTGGGATCAACTTTTCTTGGTTCCACTTTACTTGGGTCCACTTCCCAAGGTCATCCATCCACTAGCTCTCCTTCACAAGGAGGTGGAGGGTACACTTCTTCCCAAGGAAGAAGTACACCCCCACCAAACCCCCCTCAAGGGTAAGGTCCACTACTTGCTCACACCATGGTTGGAACTAATCCTCCACAAACACTCCATATGCCATATTTGGCCTCCCTCAACATATCAGATCTGAGTAAGCTCACGAATCATCCTATATTGCACGACCCCACATGGCCTGCAATTCCTACCAAACTACCTTCGTACATACCCAAGTTTGAAGGGAAGGTGGGAGAAGATCTCGCCAACCATATCATGACCTTCCACCTATGGTTCTCTTAAAAACAAATCATGGACAAATCCGTCTGATTAAGGTTATTTCAGCACACACTCACAAGTCCATCAGCCAAGTGGTATGTGGACAAACAATCAGGGTCCCATGTGACTTTTGAATCATTGGCCAAAACATTTTTGACCTTCTTTCAACTACCAGTTCGTCATGAAAATGGTCTTGAACTACTTTTTGAGTTTAAACAAACCTCAGCCACACATATTTCTAACCACATTCATCAATGGCGTCGACGACGTAGTTTATGCAAAGCAGAAACCACCAAATAACAATGCCTTGATTGGTTTCTCAGATCACGCATTCTAGGGATGATTTTAAGGATGGAAATTTATTTTAAAATGTAGAAACCTTGGCGAATCTTACAAATCCTTCATACACCAACTATAAATGTTTGGCGATATTTTTGTAAAAATATTCAAATTTCTAAGGATTTTATATAGTTTTTATAAAATTTTGGCGATTTTTAAGGTAAAATAATTTTATCCTATAGAATTTGGGTGAATCAATTTTAAAATAGTGAATCTTGTTTTTGGAAAAACCATGGAAAATTATCCCATGAGCGAAATTTAGCCCCTAAAATCATCCATGATGCATTCCTCTCCTTGCCAAAGACGTGGCCTCCACCTTCCCTAAAACTGAAGAGGCATCCATCATCAAGGCTCAACAATATGACCTCATTTATGCACAATCGGGATACTTATACACAGTACTACCTGACACCCTGAGACCCATACCATTTGGTCAGGACAAACCTGGGATGTCTCACTCAGCAGATGGATTGATTGGTACCACAACACATCACAACCCTTACATCCAACCACCACCCATGTACGGTACTCCCCAATATCCACCAATGTATGTAGGACCCCCTTGTTACCCTCCCCCCTCTTATCAGCATCCATACCCTGTTGTCCTCCCTCCACCCATAAGTGGACCTTCGTCGACACTCATGATGTGTCTGGTTGTTCAACCAAGTTCTGGTACCCAATCTACCTCAGCTTACACCTTGATCACTAGTGAGAGCATTATGCCTTCCTATGTACCCTACGGATCATTGCCACAAAATAATTCATATTTTCCATTCCCTGGTCCTCCACGGCCCATTGCTCCTCCACAAGGACAACCACACATTGGAGTTAACTTTGTTCATCCCTCTCCCATTCAACAATTTCAAAGTTTTGAACAACTGAATACGACAAATCCAGCCCATCAGCCAAATAATGAAAAAAATAAAGGAAAAAACTGAAACAATAATAACCCAGGACCAGTGGGAAATAACCACCAACAAAACCAACTTGCTGGGGGAAACCAGAACCAGGGAAACCAGAACCCCCAAGGGGCCAATAACAACAAACTCCAAGGGAGGAACAACAAAAAAAACCTCTATATGAACTTCCCTTGTGCTCTTTGCGATGATCATGGTCATTATACTCATCATTTCCCCCAAATTGTTGATTTCAAATGGATGAAAGATTCCATGAATGCGCCACGTCCTCCAGTGCCGCCTGCCCCTCAGCAGGCCCCACAATAGTATTGGCAACAACCACCCCTGGCGGTGTTGCAAAACCCTATTCCACACCAAGGTGTGATGAATACCCAGAAAGAGATGCATTCTACCCCACCGACAATGGGACAGTATCAACTCCCCGAAAATCCAGTGGATTGCAATATCCTCCTCACCAGTGAAGAAGAAATTCTTCTACAAACACGCAGTCGTCAATACAACGCACCCCTAAAGCTACTCCCACCACTTCAGAAGTAGCTCTAGTTACCGTCGGATAACCTTTGATGATTCCACTCCCTAACATTGAACCACCCATTTGTATTCCTCGCAGCCCATTACAACGAAATGTCAACAACCCTCAAGTTAGGGCGGCACACAATTACAGTCTGGTCGATGTTAGTATTGGAGGTCCTCCAAACCTGTCTCACTCAACAGAAATCATTGTTTTCTGCCTTAGGGGTAGTCAACCTTATTGATACTAGACTCATCACATTTGATCTAGATTGTGGGGAACCCCATCTCCCTGCTTCGGTAGCTTTCCAGATACCAGTCAAAATTCGAAACATCACAGTTCATCGATGCTTCATTGATGAAGGTGCATCCACATGCATCATGTCCAAAATGGTATAGAAGAAACTTGGCTCCCCTGATCTAATACCATCCACCATCACTTTGAGAGCTTATGATGGACGACCATCCTCTCCTGAAGGGCTCTTTCAAAATGTCCTCGTTGAACTCGGGCGCAAAACCATTCTTATTTACATTGAGGTTATTGATGCCCCCTATTGATATCAATATATTGTTTGGACATAGATACATGTACGCTATGAAGGTTGTGGCCTCTTCTATGTTTCAAATGATGATTTTCCCCCATAATGGGAAGATCATCACCATCGACCAAGTTTCACATTATGAGCCTAATCATTCCTCCAACATTGATAACATCTTACCTCTTGTCTGCACCAGTGTTGATTCCTATCCACTCATGGATATGGGTCCTGGAATTTTCAAAGATCCATCTTTGTTGGGAGCATACCATGGAGCACCACCACTCATACACCCCTCATCACAAGTGTGTGGCATATCTTCCAATGGAACTGAAACTGGAGATACCATTCCTCCCACAGAGGCTTCTCCACCCCTCAACTTCCCACTAGTTGAAGAAATCCTACCTCAGGAAATACCTGAGAACCCTACAACACCACTTACCCCCGGTTTCACCCTTCCCCAAGGGAAAATCCCAGTTTGGGAGACAATCCCCCAAGCCCTCACTCAAATCCCCTTCTTCTACCCCCCACCAGGTGTATAATATTTTCAGGTAGCTTCAACGCTTACCCTTCCCAACATGGTTTAGTTCATTTCAGTATGGTATCTCCACCCACCCACGATGGTTCCTCAACCATCCCTCCCTCCCCAATCAGAGGGAATCTTGATGCAGATTCCAGTACTAACACCAACCACACCACCTTCACCCCCACTTTCCAGCACCACCATAATAGATGGGGGCATATGGAATAATACATATCCCACTGTTCCACTTCCTCCTCGAGTTAAACCTCCTTGTGCACTATGCGATAAATAAGGACACCCCACCAATAGATGTCTCTCTCTCCCTAAGTTACACAACTTGGTCCAATTCCCCCGAGCAACCACACCGCTCATTGCTTCACCAAGAAGACCCAATAATACCACTATGTCCCCTACTACAGGCATTAAAGGGTTGCAAACTAGATTCACATGTGCCATATGTTCTGAGTATGGCCACTACACTCACCATTGTCATGCACTACCTCAATTTCGACAGACGCTAATGGCAGTGCGCCAAAGATTTCAGCAAGACCCCCCTCCACCCACATCATCGAGTACTCACATCACTGACATCCATTATGTCATGATCTCAATCAATGAATGGATGAAGTGTCCTTTCTCTCTTTGCAAATCACTCGATCATTTCACATACCAGTGTCCTATGATCATTGAATACATGCATCGTCAAATGGCCCTTATTTGAAATCCTCCAACCACTTCACTTCTCGTGATGCAAGTGATTCCCCCTATTCCATATCCAGATACTGTCCACATCACCTCCCCTGAACTTAAGTCACTTCCCACCCCTCCATGGTTCATGGATAGACTGTCTGAGGATTTTCCCCCAAATCCCCCCAATTCTTCGGTTCATTTCCCCTAGGAAATCTTACCCCTGACCACATTTTTTAACCCACAATATCTAGACATTTGGTTTATGTCAAGCACACCATTGCACCATAGTTGTGATTCCCCTCTACGTCTTCACCACCTGAATACAATCACACAGTGACAGTCACCAATGTTACTTCCCCAGATCCCCTATATTCTCGCATTTTCCACTGTGACGAAGATATCCTAGAGGAACTAACTACACCTGATTGCCCATGGAATGTGCTCCATCACAGAGTGCTCTTTCTCTCACATGAATCCTTTGACCCTCCTAGTCAAGCCTCCATATGCGCAATCGAAACAAAGGATTTCATTCCATCTGGGCATATAGACTGGTTCAACAACCCTATCCCTTCCCCCGATGCTTTTTAAGAAGGAAACATGGCCAACATTTCCCCCACTGTCAAAATTGATATTTCCATCAAACCTGGAATCATATAAGAAATCACCTTTGGTGCCGCGTGCTCCCCTGAGGAACTCACAGCTTACAAATCTCTCTTTTAGGAATACCGAGATATTTTTTCCTGATCATAGACTAAGATGCCTAGCCTTGATCCTTCTATTGTTCAACATCGCATCGACACATGGACCGATATCACCCATGTATGAAAAAAACAACACCCACTACACCCATCCAAAGTAGTGGCTATCAAAGCCAAAATTAAAAAACTATGTGTTGCAAAGTTCATCTACCCCATCGCATACACATCCTGGGTCTCCAACCCCGTCCCGACTCCCTGCCAACAAAAATAGGGCACTATTCATGTCTGTACCGACTTTCGCGATCTTAATCATGCTTGTCCCAAAGACAACTTCCCAACGCCTTTCATCGACCAAATTATCAATGACTGTGTCGGCCATGAGGCCTTGTCCTTCATGGATGGTTTCTATGGCTACAATCACATCCAGATTCATCTAGCAGATCAGTATAAGATCGCATTCACTACCCCATGGGGTACTTTTTCTTATCGTGTGATGCCTTTCGGACTAAAAAATGCAGGTGTGACATTCCAACGGGCCATGACTTACATTTTCCATGATCTTGCTTGCATCATCCTTGCTTACTTGGATGACCTCACCACTCGGTCCAAGAAACGAACTCAACATCTAGATGACTTACGAGTCGTATTTCAACGATGCCGATAGTACAATATCCACTTGAACCCCCTCAAGTGTGTATTCTGTGTCACCATTGGATGCCTCCTTGGGTTTATCGTCTCCCAACACGACATCGCTATGGACCCCCTCAAGGTCCAAGCTATCACAAATATTCCACCACCTCGGAATTTATGCCAACTGCAAAGCCTACAAGGAAAATCCAACTTCTTACGATGCTTTGTCTCAGATTACACCACTCGTGCGCATGGTTTCCTTCGCCTACTATGTCATGATATCCCATTTCAATGGGATGAACATTCCCAAACAACTTTTGATGATTTAAAAGCGGCACTCTCCAACGCCCCTTTAATTAGTCCACTCGACTATGATCGTGATTATATCCTCTACTTTTCAGCCTCAGTCGTATCAGTAGAAGGAGTTCTCATCCAAATAGGGGATGATGGCCACAAGCATGTCATTTACTACATCAGTGAAAGCCTTTCAAGGCCACCCCTAAAGTACAATCATGATGAGAAATTCACCCTCGCAGTTGTCCTCATAGTCCATTAGATCAAGATCCCGCCACTTACAAAGTCACATTCCTCGGGTCACCATCCATCCTCAGCCCCGTGGGAGCATTTTTCTCACATCACGCCCAGGTACGCATGCTCATAATTGTCAAATAGTTGTTATATTCTTTGTATCTTCAGATATTGTTCACGTCAAGTATTTGGTTTTCATGTGTGTAGGTACTTGGTCATTGATGGGTGTTCTATATGCACTAAAAACACACTAAAAACCCTCAATTAAATTGTCAACCCGGGGTAAGTAAACTTAGAGTTGTAGAAATATATATGCGAAGGTAGAATGGCTGGTAGTATAGTCAAACTAAGGAAGTGGTTATCTAAGGGCTAATCTATTCAAGCAAGGACTACTAATGATCAAACTCTACTAAGAAACTCAAACCATGTACCCTAAGTAACCTTTGAACGAAGGATCGATGGATGGTTCTAAGAAATCAAATGGAAACCCTACTTAAAGAAAACTAGTTCATTCATAACAATAAGCAAAAGCAAACTATTTATCTAATTAGCAAATAGCAACAACAAACTACTTGTAATTAACCTACTTAAATTCAATAAGCAACTATCCTGTGAAAGCAAGTAAATAAACAAGCAACTACACTATCAAATCAAGAATTGACAAGTAAGCAACTAACCTATTAAAGAAAGTAAACAACTCACTAACCTAGGATAACTTCTACAACAAGTAAGCTAATTAAAACTACTCAATAAGAAAATAACTAAGCTAAGAGACAAGTGAACTCTACTATTAATTTAAATTTCACAACTATTTCTAATTTACAAAAGGAAATCTACTAAATTGAAAGCAAGAGGAATTAACAACTAATCTTTAATCTATGATAAGCAAACTACTCTTTAATCTACCAAAGAAAGAAGACTATATATCCTACAACAATAAGAAAACTATCTTCTAATCTATGAAAACTAAAATATAGTGTTGATGGTTATGTCTCTGGTGTCTTATGATATCGTGATGGCACTTGAAAATGAATGATAATTCAATAGGGATAAACTCGATATTGACTTCAATAGCAAAGTGAAAAGTGTGAATTAGACAATCCAGTGAGAACTTAGCCATTATGGGAACAACATCAATTACCCTGCATATCCATGTGATTATTGATCACGCATTAATCATCAACAGTATACCGAGACTATGCTAATAAACTCAATTGCATTATATACTAATGAATCAAATTCATAGTACACTAAACTCAGTAATTAACTACAAATTGAAATGGAAAACTAGATCTAATAAAGAAATTGCATGAAGGAAACTAAACTAATCCTATCTTAACAATTCAAATTGCAAAAAGAGGAAATACTCATAAACATAATTTAAACATTATTTCAGCATATGACAAGAAAGCAAATGATCAACAAAATGACGAATTAAATAAATAAAGCTAAATGGAAACTAGATCAGCAAATTAGATTGAAAACTAAAGGCTATCCATCCGCCGAACCCTGTCAAAGAAAGCATGAATTAAAAATTATGTTTTAAAACTTTGTTTTTATCATCTATTTCAGCGTAAAAGAAAACTTAATTTATCATCTAGCTACACACACGGTTAGTATCTAAGATTGCAATCTTGCTTCTACTAACCAAAAATTCATTGCATATCAACAAGATCCTTCATAATAACCTGCAAAGCTAAATTAAATCAATTAAATCATAAACAACAATTTATAAAACAAAGAAGCAAAATAACAATTCATGTACGGAAAATGAAAGAAAAAGACATCTATGCTATCTAATTCAGAAGAAAACTCATAGGATAGTTACCCAGACTGGTGGTGGTCCCCCAGCAAGTCATGGTTACTCTTCAAAGGCACACCACGAACTTCAACAAAGCGAATTCACCATTAAAACTAAAAACACAGGTTTTACACAATTCTGGCAAAATGAAAAATAGGAAAAATAGAGCTAAATTATTTTTGTCTCTTTAACACTCTACTACTTAACTTCTTAACTATTTTCTGACCACTGAGGTCGTATTTATAAGTTTTACAAACTGAGAGGTCGACCACTGGAGGACTGATCCTCTTCTAAAAACAGTAAATTGCATTTAAGATGCCCGAACTGCCGAAATGAGGCGAGCCAATAATCACCCAACATAACAACCCAAATTGAGTTGTCAATAGTGTAGTAGTTGGAGGCCATGAGCACGAGAAAAACCCATGTCTCTGATTCACCCATCGTTGGTCGCCAATACCATAACCGCCAAATCTCCCATCGTTTTTGTGCAGGATGGAGTGTCGGATGGGGTATCGGACTGAGTGTCGGTTGGAGTGCCAGACTGAGTGTCGGAAGCAAAAACAAGATGAGATTTTTCCCTGTGACACCAAAAATGAGAATTAGATTCCTGAAAACATAAAAACA
Organism: Picea engelmannii; assembly: GCA_009831015.1. Classification (NCBI taxonomy): domain Eukaryota; kingdom Viridiplantae; phylum Streptophyta; class Pinopsida; order Pinales; family Pinaceae; genus Picea; species Picea engelmannii. The sequence goes on along the minus strand of ML798301.1, from coordinate 127,245 downwards.
TATTGAATTACACTCAATATCATCATAAAACATGAGTTATGCATACCTGGTGTGGATCATAGCGATTTGACACAAAAGCTCTTCAAAAACTTCTTCAAAACATGAAAATTGATATACACATTCAACAAAAAGGATCTAATTAACTTCACAAAATCAGTCATATCACGGGCCCAACATTACCCCCACACCTAAGATTTTGTAGGTCCCACTGCAAACAAAAAGAAATTGCCCTTCATGACTAAACTTGCGAAGGAGGGGGTGGATTAGCTTTAGAAGCTTCTCCCTCTTTCCCAGGGGATTTTGTCTTAGGGATTTTGTGATGTTTCAATTGCATCCAGAGACTATTATTGGTGCCATTCATATCATGAACTAAACGCTGTGGGGAATTCATCTTGGCCTGTAGGACAACGTTATCATGGCGTAAATGACGACTCAGTGTTTCATGCTATATAAGTTTGAACTGGAGGGTTTGGAGTTTTTGGAGGCTGTTGATGACATGTGAGGAAGAATTGAGATGTATATTATACCTTGATCCTTTAAACCATGCAAAAAAATAATTTTACCTCTGCAAAATTAGTTCCAAAAGTGATTTTCCAGAAGCGCAACAATTCTGGCCTGGCGAACTTGTGAAAAATAGGTATCAAAGTGACACCTGTAACTACAATACAGTAACTCCTGTGTAAAAAAACAGAGATATGTTTTTTTTTTAATATGTCCTTGATAAAAACCTCTCTTGGTTTTCAAAAATTCACTTACGTTTGTTAGGAAAACACGAAAAGAAAACATGACTAAAACAGGAAAAACAGAGTGTTTTATTTTCTGAAAAACTAGGCCTCTAAGAGAATTGAATGTATCCCAAACCATAATGTATATTAATAAAATAAGAGAGGTTATTGTTTTTGGGTATGTTATGAACACAAACCTCCTCCAGGTTTCAAAAATAATTTACCATTTGTTTATAATCCAAACTTGAAGTTGGTTACTCACAAATTACAGAAACGCAACGTGCTCTCAGCAGAAACGCAGTGTGGTCTTTGAGAGGGATTTTGGAGGCCTTCCCGGAGGATTTTTGGGCTGAAAGTGGTATGTTTTGAAATTGTATGATGTCTTCTACACAATGGAACCATCAAGCACTGAAAATTCCTTTTCCAAACCTCTGAAAAATTGACTTGAAGTCAAGCTTTCCAAATGTGTAGAAACTCTCCTATAGTGATTGTATTTGGGAAATTTATCTCAAATAATAACACCTGTGCATAAAATTAAGGAGGTTTTTGTTTCTTGGTATATGATTGATAAAAACCTCTTTCACTTTTTTCAAATTCATCTTCCTTAATTCAAAAACCAATTTTGAAGTAGAACTTTGATCAAGACAATCATTTGAAAATTTATGACAAGGAATGATGACATGACCATGATGAAAATTTATGACCTTGGATGATTGGAGGGAGTAGTAATGACACCTAGACACACCAATGACCATTTTACAACCAAGAGATGTCAAATTTTATTTTGAAAATATAACAATTTGACCTAATAACCCTATCAATCACATGAAAGAGTAAATTTGATCATTGGTGACTGACAGAAATGACAGATACTAACAAAAGGATTGGTTTGTACTGGTAGGCATGGTGAATAGGAGAATTTTTATTTCCTTTCATCGATCTGTAACAATTCAAACAATTGTTCCTCTTTTCATAAGCTTGTAATATAGATGGCAGTAAGTATTTAGCAGTTGTTATCGCTATGTATTTGTCACAAAGAGTAGTTAAGTATAAGAAGTCTTCTATAAACATAAAAAATGCACAGTAAGCTTATAACACACACAATGATGTCAACAGTATATAATTTAGCATACCAATTCAATCAATTGCTGATATAATATCCCAAGACATTGTAAAAAGACAGTATGACAGAATTTTGACAGAAATCCTACTTCCTCTTCTCATGGGTTTGGTATACAAATGGGCAATGCTTAGAATTTTTTAGCTCATGAAACTCCCCCCATACCGAATATATGGAACGTCCTCATGCCATGAATTAGCAATAGGCTTCTTGGTCGTTACTTTTTTTAGAGGGGGGTTAGCAATAGTCTTCTTGGTCTTCTTTCCCGATGAGGTTGCAGGGGTATCAACAAGTTTCTTGGACTTTTGTCCCAGTAGAGGAATAGCTTGAGCATGAGGGTTTGGGTGGAGTAATAGTCCCTAGATCAAGAGTCTTCTCTATAGTCTTGATTGTAAGATAAGGGTTTTCAAATTGGTAAATGAACGCATCCCACATTTTCCCTTGTTTTTTCCAACTTAGCTAAGGCAAGTAGTTTGATAAGGTCGTGGTGAAATAGGTTATTGTGGGGATTGGTTACATTCTTCCTCAATTGGGAAGACATCCTCTCAAGAATCTTTAAGAAGTAAAAGGGAAAATTCAATGGCTTATTGAACTGAAAGTGAGCTAATAATCAAAAGTGACAGGCATTAAAGACGAAATATCTATGTTATCACTGAAATTTCATCCGCAAATGGTTACAGGAATCCAACATCTTCAAATAGCTATGAGTTCACCCATCGACCAAAATTACCAAAAAATCATTTCCAAAAGGTCCAAAAATATACAACCAATTATAAAATCAAGATGCTCTATGACTACACAGGGCGCGCGTGCACATGCACCATCAAGAAATGCAAGAAAAGTGCACATCCGCACGATGCACGACTATGGACGCTAAAATCCACGCACACCTGAGAATGACACATTTATGATGTTGGTCAGCCTCCCACCCACTTCTAGTTCAGCTTCCAAGTCGATTTGACATCCAAATCTCGGCTAGATCCGACTGGGTGGCTGGTCAAAGACCTAAAGTTGCCCTAAACAACCCCTTTTCACACTAAAAGATGGTTGCACAATACCTCAAAGTGGTGCTATAAAGTAAGGCCATGGGTGCACTATTTTTTCAAGGAATTCATTTGCAAGGTTATGTTGTTGTTATTCTCTTGGTGAAACCTCTTTTCTTATCAAGAGTATACTAGCACCATTCCATTTGGGCAATCCACATCACCTTTTGAGTGGGTTAGCTTGGGATTCTTTCACCACTTCTTTCAAGTTTCCAAGTTGTAAGAAGAGCTCAATGTTGGGGGTCCAGAAGCCCTCCCTTGTAGGAAGAAGGGACCCAAAGTCCCCTTTCTCTTTGGTGTTTTCTTTTCACTAATACAATCCTTTCCATTGGTGACATGAGTCTTGTTTGTTTCTTGTTCTTATGTCCTTATGCACAATAGTTTAATTTTTTTTTCCTTTCCTAGTTTAATTCTTATCTTAGTCTTTTATCTTTATTCTTTTAACCCTTTCCTTTATTGTTGTCTTGCTTAGCTAACCCAACTAAGCTTGTAAGCACCTCTGTTTTGTTCATTTAGGTGACAACAGAGGCGCAACAGATTGGCGACTCCACTAGGGAAATGTATCAATTTCCTACCCCATTTGGGTTATTTTAGCTCTTCTTTTTACTTAATTAACCTGCAGGTACCATAACCAGCCCAAGCCGACCTGCAAAACATTAAATTCAAAGCTAAGTTGAGAGAATTCCATCCAATATTTTATTCACGACCGTGTGACAGTTGTGTGTGGGTTTATTGGCCCACAGTCGTGCACGTGCCCCAAAATCACTTCATTACTCCGTGCCTTCTGTGCACCTACGCTCAAAAATCTTTTTCGGTTCACGCATTGGTGCTCAGAGCGCCTCTGTCTAGTCTGAAGCCCGCACACCTATGCTAAAAGAACACATTGTAATATTTTTTATGATTTGTTGAAGGCCCATAACCTTCTTAAATATAATTCCATGCATGTTGTAATCTGCACCACACTAACATTCCCTCTCATATAAAGGGATTAGTCAAAACACATAGGCACTTAGGGGTTAAAAATCATTATTTTTCCTCTTTTTGCTTTTTATTTAGCCACATGGATGGCTTTCTTTGACTAAAAGTTGGAATCATTCTACATCACATATAAAACTTGCATTGGGACTAGAAATTGGATATCAAACGTTGAGTATGCTCTTCTCTCGCGCTCTAAAGCTATCTTGAGAATCAGAAAGAGGTTTAAAGACAATTTCATCTCCCTTAAAAAGATAAAATCTTTAGGAAAGGAAAATAGCCCCCTCAAGACTCCTCTTAGTTTATTTTTCAAACACATCTCAAGATTGTAATGGGCCCATACAAGCCCACATGCTACAAAGATAGGATAGTGTTGAAATTTACTTTCTTAGATTAAATCACTAGAGAAGTTTAAAGGTTTTGTAACGGGCCCATACATGCCCACATGATCACAATATAGGATAGTTTCAAATCTTTCTTAGATTAAATCACATTAAGGAGTTAAAGGAATAGTAAAGGACCCACATGTCCACATGCTAGCTTCCTAGGGACTTTTGAATTCCGCAAGGTTGTACCAATGAAATTTAGTTAAATAGGTAATCAAAGACTTGTAAGGACCAAGCAAAGTCCACATGCAGCAAGGGGACACCTAATTCATTAAAAAATTGGCACACTTTCACTCATTCACACACAAATCTCACTTCTCACTCACATAGTTTTCATCTCGAAACATGGAGGTTGAAGTAAGTTTCCTCCAAAGGGATTCTGAAACACCCCACCCTTTTCTTGACGAAACTATCCACTCCCACTTAATTTCAACGAGATTGTCTCACACCCCCAATATCTCAAACAACCACATCTAAAATGTTTCTAAAAAATCACTAAGTTTTCCTCCACAGGAGGTGCCAAAAGACATATTTTAGTCTAGGTAGGATTTTGGGGATAGGCATCCAAATAAATCCCCATTATCTGGTTCTCACATTTTCAAAACAATAGAAGTTGTCAAATAGGGAACTTTAAATCCTCCAAGTCAAGTGTTCCTAACACCATAAGGTAGGGAGATACCCGTAAAGGTTTGAAGGCCAAGGTCCGGTTGTTCTATGCGTACCCCCTTGAGGCACCCACCTCTTGGACAGGATCCAGCCCGTGACCCATTTCTTAGGCCGAAAATCTAAATTTCGCACTTTGACCGAGGTACCTAGTGACCAAATTTTAGGACATCTACCTAGGTGGCAATTGTGGGTTGCAATTGCACCTTGATCATATTTTGTGTGGCTATTGGGAAATATCGCCAGTTCTTTCGAGATATGCCCCCTCTACCCCTCATTATAACTGATTGCTTCATCCTTCACTAGTTTCTCTTCTGGTGGCTTCAGACCCCACTGTCGAGTGCTATTGGAAGGTCCAGTGCTATTTTTAGAGGAAGGACGTTACGTCTTTTAGGACACGAGCATCTTTTTTCTTTGTTCCCCCACGCGGACAAAATCCACCTATCCACATATATGCTTCTTTATCAAAACACTTTATGTATGATGCCCTTCTGATTACATTTGATGTGGATATATATCGTGTAAAGTTCAAAAATTGCAACAAAGGCTCTTGTTTATTTATTACTCTCCCCACCATTCACACACATTCACTTATCTATTCAAACATCATAGGGGACCCACAGAACCCTCGTCGTTCCAAATGCTTGCTAAACCTCCCTACTATTCTAGGAGGAGTTCCTAGTCTTGCCAACTCATTGGCTCCACCTTCTCACACTCCTGTGAGTGTCACTATCTTGGGATCATCTTTGCTTGGTTCCACCTTACTTGGGTCCAATTCCGAAGGTCCACCTTCCACTCACTCTCCTTTACATGGAAGCGGGGGGGGGGCAACTTCCTCTCAAGGGGGAAGTACAAACCCACCTAGTCCCCTCCAAGGGTTAGGTACTCAGAACACTCACACTATGGCCAGAACTAATCCTACGCCACCACCCCATATTCCATATTTAGCCTCCCTCAACATATCGGATCTGACTAAACTCACCAATGATCCCATATTGCACAACCCCACATGGCCTGCAATGCCTACCAAAATCCCTTCAGACATCCCCAAGTTTGAAGGAAAAGTAAGAGATGATCCTGCCAACCATATCATGACATTTCACCTATGGTTTTCTTCGAACAACATCATGGATGATTCCATCCAATTAAGGTTATTTCAACGTACACTCACTAGCCCATCTACCAAATGGTATGTCGAAGAAAAATTTGAGTCCCACGCGACTTTTGAATCCTTGGATAAATCATTTTTTACCTTCTTTCAATTACCCATTCATCATGACAATGGCCTTGAACTACTCTAAGATTTCAAACAAACTGCCTCTACACATATTTCTGACCACATCCACAAATGGCGTCGGCGACGTAGCCTCTGCAAAGCTAACGCTACCCCCCAGCAATGTCTCAATTGGTTCCTCAAATCACTTGTTTCCCTCCTTGCCAAATATGTGGCCGCCACCTTCCCCCAGACCGAAGAAGAAGCCATTAGCAAGACCCAACAGTTCGAACTCATCTACACCCAGTCCATATACCTATACAAGGTAATCCCGGACGCCCCAAAACCTGTTCCATTTGGCCAAGACAAACCTGGGATGTCTCACTTAGCAGACAGATCGACTGGTAACACTAAACACCACAACCCACCGCCTCAACAACCACCCATGTATGGATAACCTCAATATCCACCGGCATATGGAGGAATCCCTTATTATCCTCCTCCACCTTATCAACAACCATACCCTGTTGCCCTGACTCCACCCATAAGTCGACCCCCGTCGGCACCCCTAAACCACCCACCTATCCAACCAAGTGTCGGTACTCCCTCTACCTCAGCCTATACCCTAAGCACTAGTGAAAGCGCCACGCCCTCCTATGTACCTTATGGAGCATCGCCTCAACATAATCCATACTTTCCATTTTCTGCCCCCCCACAGCCTATGGCTCCACCACAAGGACCACCACACGTTGGGGTTAATTTTGTTCAACCCTCTCCCATTCAACAATATCAAAATTTTGAACAGCTGAACACGGAAAATCCACCCCATCAATCGAACAATACCAAAAAGAAAGGAAAAAATCAGAACAATAATAATCTGGGACCAGGAGGAAACTAGAACCAACCCCAGTAGAACCAGTCTGTCGGGGGCAACCAAAACTAGGGGAATCAAAACCCCTAAGGGGAAAAAAAAAACAAACGTCAAGGAAGGAACAACAACAATGTTAGGACCACCTTCCCTTGTGCCCTTTGTGGTGAGTTTGGTCACTATACTCACCATTTCCCCCAAATAGTTGACTTTAAATGGATGAAAGATTCTGTGAATGGACCACGTCCCTCAACATCGCCTGCACCTTAGCAGGCCCCACAACCATATGTACAACAACCCCCCCCCAGCTGTACTACAAAACCCCATCCCACACCAAGGGGTCATAAATACCCAACCAGACATGTAACCTACCCCACCACATTTAGGACAATATCCCAATACGGGTGCCTTTGCTGATCGCACTATCCTCCTTACCAGTGAGGAAGAAGTCCTTCTGAAAACACGCAGTCCTCAGTATAGCACACCCCCTGAATCTACTCCCACTACCTCGAAAGAAATTCCAGACACAACAAGACCCCCTCTAATAATTCCTCTCCCTAATACTGAAACCTCCCTTCGTATTCCTCGCATCCCATTGCACAAGAATGTCCACAATCCTCAAGCTAGGGAAACTCATAATTACAGTTTGGTCAATGACTTGGCACAATCACCGGTTTCCATGTCAGTCTTAGAGGTCCTTCAAACTTGTCCCACGCAACAGAAGTCCTTGATTTCTTCCCTGGGAGCAGTCAACCCGGCCGATACCCGACTCATCACATTTGACCTCGACAACGAAGAACCTCACCTCCCTGCTCTTATTGCTTTTCAAATCTATAAAAATTCGAAACATTACAGTTCACTGATGCATCATTGATGAAGGTGCATCCACCTGTATCATGTCCAAATCTGTATGGAAGAAACTTGGTTCCCCCGAACTCATACCATCTGCCATTACCTTAAGATCCTACGATGGCAGACCCTCATCCCTTGAAGGACTCTTCCAAAATGTCCCCATCGATCTTGGGGGAAAAACCATTCTGATTGACATTGAGGTTATCAATGCCCCACTCGACTACAATATCTTGTTTGGTCGTAGCTACATGTATTCTATGAAGGTCTTCGCTTCTTATGTATTATGAACCATGATGTTTCCCCATAATGGAAAGATCATTACCATCGATCAAGTATCACATTACGAGCCTAACCCTTCATCCAACATCGATAACATCCTCCCTTTTATCCACACTAATCCCGATGCCTATCCACTCATTGAGATGGGCCCCAGAATCTTCAAAGACCCATCCTTTCTAGGGACCTACCAAAAAGCACCACCACTCCTCCATCCCTCTGCACAATTATGTGTCGTATCCTCCAATAGAACAACAACTGAAACTAACCCCCCTCCCATCGAGGCCTCTTTCATCCCTGTCGTCCCACTAGTCACAGAACGTCTCCCTCAGGAATCCCCTAGAACTAATTCATCTCGAACCATTCCTGATCTTCCCCAGGGCCAGATACCATTTTGGGAAACAATCCCCCAAGCCCTTACCCAAATCCTTTTCTTTTACCCCCCACCAGGTGTACAAGCTTTCCAAGTCACTGCAATACTTACCCTTCCTAATATGGTGTTGGAAATCCCAGTTTGGTATTTACATCCACCTGAGATGGTTCCTCAACCATCCCTCCCTCCCCAAATAGAAGGAATCCTGATGCATATTCCCATACTCACTCCCACCATACCCCCTACACCCCCACTCACTAACCTCCCTACTACAGATGGGGGTAGGCGAAATAAGAAGGAGCCCACAGCTCCACTTGACCCATGCATCCAACCTCCTTACGCACTATGTGAGAAATATGGACACCCCACCAACAAATGCACATCTCTCCCTGAATTACGTAATCTCATCCAACTCCCTCGAGCACCACCACCACTCGTTGCTTCCTCCAGTATTGTCGTTATCTCACAGAACACAAGTAACAAAGGACTGTGAACCAAATTCGCATGTGCCATTTGTTCAGAATATGGCCATTACACATACCACTATCCAGCGCTACCTCAATTTCGACAAACACTAACAACTGTACGACAGAGCTTTCAGCAAACACCCACCTCAACTCCTGTCACCGACATCCATTATGTCACAACCTTAGTCAACGAACGCATGAGATGTCCTTTCTCTCTATGTGAATTGCTTGACCGTTTCACATATCAATGTCCTATGATCAATGAATATAGATGTCATCAACTGGCCGCTATTCAAAATCATACCCCCCCTCCTCCAATAGCCCCGATAAATACCCTTATCCCATCAATTGATATGGTTCATATCTTCCCACCAGAACCTGAGGCACTCCCTTCTCCCCCATGGTTCCTAGATGATTTATATGAGGAGTTACCCCCAGATCCCCCCAATTCTGCAATCCATTTCCCCACGAACATTCTATGCTCGACTACCATTTTTAACCCACAATATCTAGATATTTGGTTTATGTCGAGCAAACCATCGCAATCCCCCTCCATCAATCCCCCCTACGTCTTTATCAGAAGGAGATAACACCACAGTGATAGTCACCGAGATCACTCCTCTTGATCCCCTATATTCACACCAGTTTCATTGTGATGAAGATATCCTCGAGGAGTTAACTATCCCCGATTACCCATGGGATGCGCTCCACCACAAAGCACTCTTTCTTTCATAGGAAGCCTTCATGCCTCCTAACCAACACCCCATATACGCAGTCAAAACCAAATATTTTCTCCCATCAGGGCATATAGATTGGTTCAATAACCCTATCTCTACCCCCGACGCTTTTGAGGAAGGCAATATGGCCAATATATCCCCAACCATAAAAATAGATATTTCCATCAAATCTAGAATTCTCGAGGAAATCACCATTGGCGCTGCATGTTCTCCAGAAGAACTCACCACCTACAAAGCCCTCTTCCAGGAATACCAGGACATTTTCACCTGGTCATACACATAGATGCCTAGCCTTGATCCCTCTATTGTCGAACATCTCATAGACACCTAGCCTGATATCACACCCATCCACCAAAAATAGCGACCGTTACACCCATCCAAAGTAGCGGCCATCAAAGCCGATATTGACAAACTACACGCTGCAGGGTTCATTTACCCCATAGCCTATACGTTATGGGTCTCCAACCTTATCCCTGTTAACAAAAAATAGGGCACTATCCATGCTTGTACGGACTTCCGTGACCTCAATCATGCCTGTCCCAAAGACAATTTTCCAACACCCTTCATCGACCAAATAATCGATGATTGCGCAAGTCACGAGGCTTTGTCCTTCATGGACGGTTTCTCTGGTTACAACCAAATCCAAATTCACCCCGCCGATCAGTACAAAACCGCATTCACAACTCCTTGGGGCACCTTTGCGTATCGTGTCATGCCATTCGGCCTCAAGAATGCTGGTGCCACATTCCAATGGGCCATGACATACGTTTTTCACGATCTGGCTCATATCATCCTCACGTACTTAGACGACCTCACCGCTCAATCTAAGAAACGCAATCAACATCTCGATGATCTATGAATCATATTCCACAGGTGTCATCAGTACAATATCCACTTAAACCCCCTCAAGTGTGTATTCTGCGTCACTGTTGGGTGCCTTCTTGGGTTCATAGTTTCCCAATGTTGCATTAATGTAAACCTCCTCAAAGTCCAAGCCATCACAGAAATTCCACCCCCACAAAATTTATGCCAACTACAGAGCCTTCAAGGCAAAGCCAACTTTTTACGACGCTTTGTCCTAGATTATGCTACTTGCGCACATGGCTTCCTTCTCTTACTTCATCACAACATCCCATTTAAATGGGATAAACATGCCCAAACCGATTTTGACGATCTCAAAGCGGCTCTCTCCAATGCCCCGTTGATTAGTCCACATGAATATAACCATGATTATCTCCTCTATATATCAACTTCAACCGTTTCAATAGTAGGAGTGCTTGTCCAAATAGGGGATGATGCCCGTGAGCATGTGATTTACTACATTAGTAAAAAACTTTTCGGAACACCCTTGAAGTACAATCACGAAGAAAATCTAGCCCTTGCAGTCCAGAAAATGCGCCATTACATCCTGCTTCAAACTACCAAAGTTATCGCAGATTCCAACCCCATGCAATACTTACTCAGTCGTTAACAAATTAATGGTAAATTTGCTCGATGGATCATCATCCTTCAGGAATACGATCTCGAATTTTCCACACCCAAGAGCAAGAAATCTCTCATCCTCACTGAACTTATCATGTCTTTTCCCTCCGACATTACCAGTCCACCGGTCAATACCAACCTCCTTGATGAACATCTTTTTTTTTTGTCCCCTCAGATGACCCTTGGTATGGTGATCTTCTTGTCTATCTTCGAACACAAAAATTTGGAAACCACCTCTCCAGAGATGATCATCGATGTATTCGTCACTAGGCACCTCGCTACCTCCTCATCGGGGACATCTTATATCAGCAAGGAGTCGACACCATACTCCGTCGATGCTTAACTATTGACAAGGTTGGCAGAGTCTTGAATGACTACCACAATGACGCTTGTGGAGGCCATCTGTTAGCGACATTTCTTGTTCTAGGCGCAAAAGTATTCGGGTATGCAAGTCGCATGAGAAGCGCCCGAGCGCAACATGGAAAAAATCTTGTTTTGAGGCTTCCAATCAAGCGGGCGGGTGGAATTACGATGTCAGCAACCTAGATCCATCCATAAGAGCAGATCAACGGTCATTGGAATATCGAGGATAGCAAGTTGACCGATGTATAACGTCAAAGAAAGTGGCTTTATGCTGAGACTAAATCTGGGTCGTCCAATCCCGTGACACATAGTGTGAGATCTAGTCGGCATATCGGCAGTCGGGAGTTCGAAGGGTGAAAGTCCCTCATCATCTCACATCCTGAAACCCTGAACCCTGGAGTGTTGAAAGTGCCCAGAGGTGGGCCCGTAGTATCGTGAAGCAGCCTCAGTCGTTCATCCACAGGAGACACCTGGCGCGCGATTAGGCTCCTCGCCTTTTTTCCCATCGCGACTTCGAAATAAAAAAGAATAGCCTGTCATATTCCTGATGTGCGAGGTGACGGGAGCGTTTAGGACCCGGGCCCGCAGCATCACCAAGTAAGTTCAGGGCCGTCATATCTGAGAGGGATGCATGGAACCCAATTAGGCCATCTTGGCATTTATCTCATCGCAGATATGAATAAGAAAGGATTAACTCCTTCCATTTGCGAACGTCGAAAGCGTTTTGGGAATAGACACAGGGTCGCAGCCCGTGGTCACTTGGGAAAGAAAGGAGCTATGAAAAAGGGGCCAAAGGCGTCGAGTCTAGCTGCTGAAAGGATCATCGTGATCTCCATGCACCATCTGATCATACCTTGATCCTGGTTTTCGCCTGGAGTAAATGAAGATGAGAAGGGGTGGTTGAAACCTCTCCTCGGGCATTAAGTGCAAAGTATGGATAATCTGGCAGGCGGTCTGCTCGAGAGGGTCCTGTGTACCCATTTTTCTAAAGAAGCCATGTCGAGTCTTTGACCAGCCGGAGGAAGTCTGCACATGCTAGGTCGGCACTTAATGGCTCAGCTACTCTTCCTGTAGGAGCCATGCATAGTTAAAGTGGCGTCTAACAAAGAATACCCGTCCGAATTCGGCTGAAAGGACACCAAGCCGTGGATGACTGAGCACGCCGTTGTTAGGTGAATTTTCTGAGTATATAGACTTAGTCTTTGTATTTTGTAAAGCATCGATGGTTGAGAAAGGCTCCCGATGGTAAACTTTAATGAAGCATTGTTTTTTGGTTATGTCTGGACTCTTGAGACTTCTTGTCTTATGAATGTCAGTTTTTCTTTCATGTCTGTGTTTACACTGTATTAGAACGGCTCGGAATTGGAGAATCCAGTCGAGTTGTAACTGTTATAGGATGATGTAGAGTTTGATCGTTGTAACAATCACATTGTTTCTAATCGGTCCCTGTGATTTTCTTAGCACTGAATGACTTGGAATTGGAGAATCCATTCAAGTCCCCCCCTTCAGTTTCCCGAAGCTCTGAACTGGAGGATCTCGCATTCAGAGTTTTTCTTCTACAAATTACTGAAAGGCATGTTTCCTAAGGTAGTTTGTCCACTCTTTTCACCAAGTCTTCAACCTTCTCATTTTCAAATCAACCCAATGACTGAAGTTAGATCAAGACCTCCTTTGTTCCTCGCATGCCGGACCCAGTCCCTGAGTTTGAGTGATATCTTCCCAAGTCTCTACCCATTTGATCACCCATTAAAACTATCGTGACATAAAAATTGATGGGCGTCGGGCTCTGCTTCTGCTGTAATCAAGGAGTGACTTATGTCACCAAAATTTCTAGCGCCGTTTCCGGGGAGGAAGTTGAAGATTTTCCCTGGGTAGAACAACATTGAGCCTCTAATTCTGAAGGTGCATCAGACATCAGAGCCCTTAAATATTTCTACTGTGCACCTGGTGACTCCACTGTGGCGACTCCATTGTTTCCACTTCACTGTTTCAGTTGTATCTATTGTTATCACACCTGAAAGATAACCCAGAGGAGCTTTCTCGAGAAGGTTTCAGCGGTTGTTTTCTCAGCTTGAGAAGCTTCCTGGGGTAACAACAATGTTAAGATCTGGCCTTTGATGGTGAACAAGGACCAGGCATATTTGAAGCTGTGTATCTTTCACCTGGTGACTCCATGATTCGAGGATAGATTGGCGACTCCACTGGTTCGATATGGAGAAAATTATGGCTCAAAGGTTTTCTTTTTGTGACTTTTCCCAAATAGTTGGGTTTCCTAATGCACTTCCTGATAGAGACCAATGGGAAGATTTCCTCCCTTAATTTCATGTAACAAGTTGGGAGGAACCAGCTGAGCATTTACTAGACTTCCATGAGGCTATTCACCGACACAATATCACGCATGAGGATGTCTATATTAAGCTCTTCAGGTGTTCATTGAAGGGAGTTTCTCTTGAGTGGTGTCGATCTCTTCCCGCTGCGAGCATATACTCTTTAACAGGTTTTCATACAACTTTCAATTCATTTTGTAAAGACTACTATCCAGCTGATTGTTTCTTTGAAAACTGTTGTGAGGAGTTTTCTTCGCTTCATGAAGCCTCTGCTGGCCCTGAAGGCTAGGTCCATGATGAAGCTTTTACTGTGGAGGAAAGCATTTGCCAGGAAAATATGGAGGTGTTTAATGATATTAATTGTGTTAGCCCTAGAACAGAAGCATCTGACATCATATCAGATGCCTCTATTCTTTTAGATGTTCATAACGATCAACATGCCTCTTGTGGAAATTGTGAGTTTATAGAGAAAATGTGGTCCATGGTAGATGACTCACTTGGATATCGGGTTGAAGCAGATGTTCCTAGAAGCTCTACTCATGATGGCGAAGACCCCTTTTTTTTAAAAGAGGGGTTAGTTGTGGAAGAGGTTTCTTCTCTTTTCCCCTAGGGGGTTTCTCATGATATATTTTTAACTAAGATTAAAGAGAAAAGGATTATGTATGAGAAGCCAGAAGTAGCAGGTCCCACTGTCCCTGAAACGGAAATTTTTTACGGGATCACTATTCTGGAGGAAGGTCATATCAATGAAGGACAACCCCTTTTTGATGTATATTATAGTGATGATGAGCATCAAGCTTATCCTACATTTGATCACTATAAAGATACTGAAGAGCCAGTCAGCAAGAAGAACCACCCCATGGTCCCTATTTATGATGAATATGAATCTGACCCGAGGGAGAGCCAAGAAGAGGAAAAGTAACCAGAGGAACAGTTGAGCACATATTTCATTCCAGAGCTAGTCAGCGAGAAGATACTGCCTAAGATCAGTGAGCCTACGTCATTTGTCCACTCACCTGTGCTTATCAAAGATATTCAACCACATGTGAGCAACTCTGTAGCAGAGGAGGCTGCCTGTCACCAATTTTCCAAAATTTGCCACTCATTCTATGACCCTGTCGGTGAATACATGGAGTGGCATGTCCTTTATGCCTTGGAGCCGCCCTATTCCATATCAACTTCACCCTGTGAGAAGAAGTTGAAGAGTGTAGCCATTCTGCTGTCACGGTTACACCATTTGTTGGTGATCATCGACAGAAAGAAAGAGCTTCCCTTCAGGAAGTTGCTTGATTGGCTATGGTGGAAGTCTTCTTTCACCTAACCCCATGTAAAGTGTTTTATTAGTTTATGATTGTATATAAATAAGCTCCTTTGAGCATGTATTTTTATTTTGTTGCTTTTATTTTTCGACTTGTATTTTCAGCAGCGGGATGTTTTGAGCTTGACTCCATAGCCCAACAGCAAGGCACTGAAGCTGCAGAATGAGTTCTTAGAGCATCGCAAGGATGACTCTATTCCCCATGGAGCCTAATGTTAGCGACATTTCTTGTTCTAGGCGCGAAAATATTCGGGTCTGCAAGTCGCACGAGAAGCGCCCGAGCGTAGCATGGAAAAAATCTCGTTTTGAGTCTTCCAATCAAGCGGGTGGGTGGAATTACAATGTCAACAGCCCGGATCCATCCATAACAATAGATTAATGGTCATCGAAATATCGGGGCTAGCAAGTTGATCGATGTATAATGTCAAAGAAAGCGGCTTTATGCTGAGACTGAATCTGGGTCATCCGATCTCGCGACACATAGTGCGAGATCTAGTCGGCATATCGACAATCGGGAGTTCTAAGGGTGAAAGTCCCTCATCATCTCACATCTCGAAACCCCGAACCCCAGAGTACCGAAAGTGCCCAGAAGCGGGCCCGCAGTATCGCGAAGCAGCCTCAGCCATTCATCCACAGGAGACACCTGGCGCACGATTAGGCTCCTCGCCTTTTCGCCCATCGCGACTTCGAAATACAAAAGAATAGCATGTCATATTCCCGATGCGCGAGGTGCCGGGAGCATCCAGGACTCAGGCTCGCAGAATCACCAAGTAATTTCAAGGCCGTCAGATCTGAGAGGGACGCGTGGCGCCCAATTAGGCCATCTCGGAGTTTCACTCATCGTAGATATGAATAAGCAAGGATTAACTCCTTCCATTTGCGAACACCGAAAGCGTTTTGGGAATAGACACAGGGTCGCATCCTGTGGTCACTTGGGAAAGAAAGGACCTGTGAAAAGGGGGCCAAAGGCGTTGAGTCTAGTTGCTGAAAGGATCATTGTGATCTCCATGCGCCATCTGATCCGACCTTGATCCTGGTTTTTTCCTGGAGTAAATGAAGATGAGAAGGGGTGGTTGAAACCTCTCCTCAAGCATTAAGTGCAAAGTATGGATAATCTGGCAGGCGGTCTGCTCGAGAGGGTCCTGTGCACCCATTTTTCTAAAGAATCCATGTCGAGTCTTCAACCAGCCAGAGGAAGTCTGCACACGCTAGCTCGACACTTAATGGCTCGGCTACTCCTCCCGTAGGAGCCATGCACAATTAAGGTGGTGTTTGACAAAGAATACCCGTCCGAATTTGGCTGAAAGGACACCAAGCCGTGGATGACTGAGCACGCTGTTGTTAGGTGAATTTTCTAAGTATATAGACGCAATCTTTGTATTTTGTAAAGCATCGATGGTTGAGCAAGGCTCCTGGTGGTAAACTTTAATGAAGCATTGTTTTTCTGGTTATGTCTGGACTCTTGAGACTTCTTGTCTTATGAATGTCAGTTTTTCTTTTGCGTCTGTGTTTACACTGTATTAGAATGGCTTGGAATTGGAGAATCCAGTCGAGTTGTAATTGTTATAGGATGATGTAGAGTTTGATCGCTGTAACAGTCACATTGTTTCTAATCGGTCCCTGTGATTTTCTTAGCACTGAACGACTTGGAATTGGATAATCTAGTCAAGTCCCCCCTTTCAGTTTCCCGAAGCTCTAAACTGGAGGATCTCACATTCAGAGCTTTTCTTCTACAAATTACTGAAAGGCCTGTTGCCTGAGGTAGTTTGTCCACTCTTCTCACCAAGTCTTCAACCTACTCATTTTCAAATCAACCCACTGACTGAAGTTAGATCAAGACCTCCTTTGTTCCTCGCATGCCGGACCTAGTCCCTGAGTTTGAGTGATATCTTCCCGAGTCTCTACCCATTTGATCACCCATTAAAACTATCGTGACATAAAAATTGATGGGCATCGGGCTCTGCTCCTGCTGCAATTAAGGAGTGACTTCCGTCGCCAACACCATCTCTCAGGGTTGTCCACCGCTCAGAAACTCATCCGCGAAGGTTACTTTTGGCCTACATTATTTAACGACTGCATCCATGCCGTGAAATGATGTGATAAATGCCACCTTTACGCTAACAAAGCATACGCACCACCTGCTCTTCTACACCCAGTTATCACCGCTAGTCCCTTTTGTAAATGGGGCATCGACTTCATGACTTGCAACCCTACATCCAGCAACGGAAACAAATACATAGTCATTGCATTTTATTACTTTACCAAGTGGGATGAAGCGATGCCTACCTTCAACAACACCGCTGACACAGCAACACATTTTTTCTTTAACCACGTCATATCCCTCTTTGGAGTACCACTCCAACTAGTCTCCGATCACGAGAAACATTTCAAGAATGATATTTTGATGGAACTCTCATCTTGGTTAGGCTTCTCCAACGAGTTTGCCTCACCATACTACCCACGGTCCAATGGACAGGTAGAAGTAGTTAACAAGGTCTTAAAAACCATGTTGCAACGCATTGTTAACAAACATAAAACCAATTGGCATCATACGTTATTTTCCATTCTCTGGGCTTATCGCACAGTAGTCAAAACTACCACTGGTTTCACACCTTTTCATTTAGTCCATGAGGTTGAGGCCACTCTTCCCATCGAGTGTGAAATTCCCACCTTACGCACCATTATTGAGATATTACCCGACATAGCCCCAATAGAGAAGCATTTGCTAAACTTAGAATCCCTAGATGAAGATCGTCTATCTTCATTACAGAACAATGAAGCAGCCAAAAAATGATCAAAAGCCACCTTTGATCGCCATGTCAACATTCGTTCATTTAATGAATGAGACCTTGTCCTCGCTTACGATATCACTCACGATACTCTTGGCCATGGAAAATTCGAGTCCCTGTGGCATGGACCGTACATTATCCAACATTTCCTCACTAAAGGTGCATACATCCTGGCCTCCCCCGAAGGCTATCCTCTCAAGGAGCCCGTCAACGGGTTGTACTTAAAGAAATTTTACGCCTAAGCATAGCTCTACTACACTAGGCTCTTTCTTTTTTGTACGTATTTTGTAGAGTTTTTTGTCTTCTTTTATCCATACCTATCGTCTAATATATCACTCATGTTATTGACAGATTCCACCTCCATCGGCCTACCACATCGGTTACGCTGACAGAGCTAGCCGTTGGACACATAATCTCACTTCGGCTGCTTGGGCCCTCTATTCACCTTCACGTGAACTGCCCCACACCAACGACATATGTTTAGGCTCAACCACCAACAATCAAGAAGAGTACACCGCCATCATTGGTCTCCTCGTTGAGGCCAATCATCGCCATATTCGTCACCTTCGCGTCTTATTAGATTCCCAACTTGTCGTCTTCCAGCTCAACAATGTATACCACGTCCGTGATCCTTGCCTCTTTCGTAAATACCTGCAGGTTAGACTTTTATCTCGACATTTTGATTCCATTACATTTACACATATCCCAAGACAATTCAATCAAATAGCAGATAACATGGCTAACATTATACTAGATTGGAATATATCACATCAAGACATCTTCACATACACATAAACCATGAGAGGTCTGTCACAACATATAGATTAGACATCATCCACTACATTAAAAACTAGAATCATCAACAAGAAACACATCACAGATGTACACAAAGATCCAAAAATGTATATCCACACACACACACACACACACACACACACACACACACACACAGATATATATATATATATATATATATCGGTCCACATGTCATAAGTGTTTACAAAAATAGTACATCGCCTGTAGGCAGGTGAATCACCTCATCTCTACCAATACAAAATTAGATGTCACAACTATACAAAATGGGCTCACCAGCCTATATCAGATACACAACTACATATCTAACAGCCCTCAGGGTGCCTCTAGTGCTCTAGCATTGGGTCCTCCCTCTAGCGGAGGTACCCCACCAGCTCCAAGTCCCCCAGGTCTCGAATGAAACTGTCCAGTCATCGCAGCTCCGGCTATAGCTACTCTATGAATCAAGGTCCTCCACTTTGCCGAAAACCCAATACAATGCTCCAGGATCCCTTCATCCTGGATCCACACTCACATCCTCTCGGGCACTCTCTGTAGAACCGCCTCTAGTCAGCGAAGGAAATCATCAAACTCTCCCCCAGCCTCGAGCGGAGGAGCATGTGATGGCCCTGCCCCGGGGTCATCATAACGGTGCCTCCAGGCCACTTTATCATCATCACCGAGCCTCACCCCAACATCCTCTCGACGTCGCCTCTCCCCTGCTCGCAACTCTCCCTGCAGTGGTCTCACAAGCCCCTAGCGGAATAGCGCTCGGATCAGCTCGACCTCTCGTCCACGCGGTCCCACATCTACACAAACAAACACATGATAGCATCAACATCCATACAAATATCAACCATATGCTATACTATCTAAAAAACAAATCAACAAAACCAGTAAACAACGCATCATACCTCGGCAATCGAATACCTCTCCTGGAGGTAATATCATCTCAGGATCATCACAGAAATCTATCCCACTGTATGGAAACTGCAATATGATCTGTGGCATCTGATTCCACACCTGTGCAGCCTCAGTCGTGAAGTAGTGGCCACCCTCCCCACCCCCATGAAGAACCAAAATCATCGACCACCACCGCAGTCGTGGCTCTCGTGCTCCTGGCGGGTCTAACAACACTCTCAGGTGCAACATCGACACCCTCTCTAGAAACCAAGACACTAGGATCGATCCAAAGGAAAAATCCCCTAATTCAGCCACTCGACACCTGGTGAGCTGTCCCACCATCTTGGCATGCATCATCAAGCCCCAGGTGAAATGCTCACCCCCTAGTGCCCGCTGCATGATCCTTAGCTGGCCACCACTGATACGTTGAGTCATGAGCGACCCATACACTCTCACAACCATTGTTTCCATGCAATGATGTACCAGGGCATCCATCGCCCCAATCCTCACCACTGACCCAGACATAAAATCCTCTCCCGAACAATATGTCCGGGAAAGGGTAGCCAACTGCCCCTCTCCAACTACCACTGGCTCAGCCGGCAGTAGGGTTTCCCGAAAAGGGAGCCTAGTCAGAAAATAGACATCCTCCTCAGCAGAGAATGCCAAGTGCTCTCCACACACAATAAAACACTACAACTCCAGACTCCACATCGAGATCAATAATTGTAGCAGATACTTTTGTGCCCTCAACAGTGGGCACTCAAAAAAATTCAGCAGCCCACAAGCCACCAAAGCACCACAAACCGCCAGCTCCTCATCCCTCATGGCCTCCCTCAGTCTGGCCCAGTCCCTCTCTCTCTAATGGATTGACATCGTCCCTAATGATCACCTACATCCACATATATAGTACTTGATTAGCCATCACAAAAACACCAAATCTCCCCCCCGCCCCCCC
>ML798301.1:86527-103424 GCA_009831015.1 Picea engelmannii | reverse complement strand
GACATGAGTCTTGTTTGTTTCTTGTTCTTATGTCCTTATGCACAATAGTTTAATTGTTTTTTCCCTTCCTAGTTTAATTCTTAGCTTAGTCTTTTATGTTTATTCTTCTAACCCTTTCCTTTACTGTTGTCTTGCTTAGCTAAACCAACTAAGCTTGTAAGCACCTTTGTTTTTCTCATTTAGGTGAAAAAAGAGGCGCAACAATCTATCTTCACATGTAATCAATATGGTGATGACTATGAGAGGGTTGATTAGCTCCTTTTTTATCCACTCCTTGGAGTATCCCTTAGCTCCAGATATGTTTTGAAATTAGGTTTTGAAACCTTGTTATAGCTTTCTCTTGGAAATTGGTCATGTTTAAACCAACAGTCTCCAACTCTTGGGAGCTTTTTGGTTGAGACAATTGATTCCACGAACCCAATGAATAGGAGCAGAGGCAGGATAAGGGTGTTCCATTGTTATTGATTTTTCCACCATGCTTACTCAATCCACTCGCATAAGACACGTAATTTCAATCCTATAATGAACAGCCTGTAATGAAAATAAGCCAATAAAGTGGTCTGTTAAGGGTATGTACAACAATTTATAGCACACAGGAGATTAGCATTTCAAAAATAAAATGATTGTTGATGTAATAACCTGTATCATGAAAACAATACATGAATTTTTACAAAGATTTACTTCTTGTAGGAAATGTTATCATTTGTCAACTCATGAACCCCTCCCCGGCACCTAAGTATTGTGACACCTCACAATAAAAAATATAGGAAACCAGATAGTTCTCCCAATAGCCGAAGATTTACAGCTTGTTAAGTGTAGAGATAAATTTCACAGATTGGTCTGACGAGACGGTTATAAGATGGCCCCACCTATAGGATAAAAGATCATATATATATAAGAAGAGGTAGGCAAGAGAGTTTCAATATAGTCTTAGAGTTAGTTCCCAATGGAAAGTTTATGGAGTTCATTAACCTTAGCTTAATCATACATACTTCATGTCAGTTTTGTCTGCAAGTAATTTCATACATCAGGACAAGTTTAAATTTAATTTATTTTTTTGTTAGATTACCATCCTCGCTAGGTTAATGCCCCATTGCCAACAAGCATGTCCAGTACCCCGGTGGGTTTACCTAGTCATACCACAGGCCAGTACCCGCTGCTAGCAGACCTGTTCAGTATCTCGACGGGTTAGCCCCTTACACCCTCAGAGACTGGCCCTCTATTTTTTAAGATTTTAATATAAGATTGTTTTATGCAAGAAAATGGGGGAACAACTCTGAAAACAAATTTTTCGTTCTTTTTTTCAATTGGGATGGTATTTATGTTAGAGGCTAACTTTCCGTTATATTCCTTAGTGATTGTCCTAATGTAAGGTGTACTTGAGCGGACGTTGCCTTTCTAAAGATATGATAGTCAATTTATTTAGTGTGTAGTGGATGGTACCATTGAGAAATAATAAAAAGGTATCTCTAGGCTCAACTTACTTTCTTCTTTTGTAAGTTATTGTGATGTTTCCGTGACTAACCGCTAATCAGACCTACTTGTTACTTTTTAATAAATATACTTTACTTACTTACTCAGGTTTCTTGGGGAAACTGTACGAGAGACCTCTAAGCTTGATGGTTACAGTATCACTTCTGTATACAATGGTGAAGAGTTTCAAGAGCAACTGTTTTGGAATGCCTTAAGAAAATGAAAATTTTTGCAAAAATATGGCTAATTACAGCAAGTCAATATTCATTTGATGCTTAGCAAACAACAAAATTCAATTGTAACAATGTTTTGAAGAAAAATCCTTCTTTTATATCTCCTTGAAATTGTCTACTCTTGGTGAAATAAACACCTGCAGAAATCTCTAGGACTATTTGTCAAAAACCACACTCTAAAATATCAAAAACTAATAAGATCAATGAGATCAAGTCACTGGAACATGTATCTCATAGTTCTTTTATTAAAAAAAAAAATGTAAAATGAGGTTGCATTAGACTTTAAGCTAAACTAACAACGTGTAGTTTTTATTTATTATCCTACCCTACCTAAAAACAAAGGAAAATATTTATTCAAGTGTAAGAAATTTTTCAATGTAACCATGTGCGAAGCAAGATAAGAAACATGCTCATATCCACATATAAAAAAGTTACCGCGGTGATTACCTGGATATGAAGAACCAACCAACCTACTTGTTTTGGCATCAAAAGGTGTTGAAGAAGAGAATAGTATTGTGGCTTGATGACCTCTTGAAACCAAATTTCAATGTAATCTTGATGTTCATCAATAGTAATTTTTATGCTCTCCTTCATCATGCTATGCATATCCTCTTCTTCTAGATGATTGATTTCTGAAGTGCATAAAGGATCTGTTGAGAACTCCTCAATCTCAGGTCTTAGTGATTTCTCTCCACTAGATGTAGTCCATAATTTTTTAGCTTCCTTCACATTTTGGAAAGGAAAATCATTTTGTAGCTCATAGGACCTTGATTCTTCTAATATTTCCAGAGAGGTAGATAAGTTCTTGACTATTGTCGAGATGTGTTCTTTCTGAAAAGAAGAGATCCCATTTGTTGCTAGTATTTGAGAGAGTTCTTCCAAACTAATGGTTACCTTCGAATTCATTCTCCTGGTGGTGGTAAGGAAACAAAGGTTTGTTTGGTTCTACAGAGGGCTTGAGTGGTCTTGCCTCATGTCTCACTATGACTGATGCTTCAACTTATGTTCTATAGTGCTCCCTGTTTTAGTCTCTTCAGAGACCACTTTAGCTCTTTGGGTTGAGCTAACTCCTGTTGTTCGGTATTGGTCCTTCCCCCAAAAAGGTTGGAAGGAACCTTGGTTGAAAGGTCTGATTTAGATTTAATGTATCTACCTTTTGGGTCTCTAGGTCTATTCATGAAAGTAAACAAAAACAAAAAGAAAAACTACCATTGGATTTGGGGGAGCTTGCAATAGCATATGCGCAGGTTCTTACCTCTCGTCTTAAAGTTCCCCCGCAACCAAACTGATGCTAAGGTTTAGAAATGATATAATTCCTACCTTGAGACAACTCCCCGGCAACAGTGCCAAAAGTGATGGGTGTTCTATATGCCCTAAAAACACACTAAAACCCCTCAATTAAATTGTCAACCTGAGGTAAGTAAACATAGAGTTGTAGCAATATATATGCCAAGGTAGAAGGGTTGGTAGTATATTCTAACTAAGGAAGTGGCTATCTAAGGGCTAATCTATTCAAGCATGGACTACTAATGATCAAACTCTACTAAGCAACTCAAACTATGTACCCTAAGTAACCTTTGAACAAATGATCGATGGATAGTTCTAAGAAAGAAAATGGAAACCCTACTTAAAGAAAATTATTTCATTCATAACAATAAGCAAAAGCAAACTATTCATCTAATAAGCAAATAGCAACAACAAACTACTTGTAATTAACCTACTTAAATTCAATAAGAAACTATCCTGTGAAAGCAAGTAAATGAACAAACAACTACACTATCAAAGCAAGAATAGACAAGTAAGCAACTAACCTATTAAAGAAAGTAAACAACTCACTAACCTAGGATAACTTCTACAACAAGTAAGCTAATTAAAACTACTCAATAAGAAGCTAACTAAGCCAAGAGACAAGTGAACTCTATTCTTAATTTAAATTTCACAACTATTTCTAATTTACAAAAAGAAATCTACTAAATTGAAAGCATGAGGAATTAACAACTAATCTTAAATATATGATAAACAAACTACTCTTTAATCTACCAAAGCAAGAAGACTATCTATCCTACAACAACAAGAAAACTATCTTCTAATCTATGAAAGCAAGAAAACTATCTTCTAATCTATGAAAAATCAAATATAGTGTTGATGGTTATGTCTCAAGTGTCTTATGATATCACAATGGCACTTGACAATGAACAATAATTCAAGAGGGATAAACTCGATATTGACTTCAATAACAAAGTGAAAAGTGTGAATTAGACAATCCAGTGAGAACTTAGCCATTATGGGAACAACATCAATTATACTGCGTATCCATGTGATTATTGATCACGCATTAATCATAAACATTATAACGAGACTATACTAATAAACTCAATTGCATTCTATACTAATGAAGCAAATTCATACTACACTAAACTCAATAATTAACTACAAATTGAAATTGCAACCTAGATCTAAGAAAAAAAATGCATGAAGGAAACTAAACTAGTCCTACCTTAACAATTCAAATTGCAAAAAGAGGAAATACTCATAAACAGAATTTAAACATTATTTCAGCATATCACAAGAAAGAAAATGACCAACAAAATGATAAAGCTAAATGGCAACTAGATCAGCAAATTAAAATTGAAAACTAAAGTCTAATGACTATCCATCCACCAAACCATGTCAAAGAAAACATGAATTAAAAATTATGTTTTAAAACTCTATTTTTATCATCTATTTCAGCATAAAAGAAAACTTAATTTATCATCTAGCTACACACACGGTTAGTATCTAAGCTTGCAAGCTTGCTTCTACTAACTAAAAATTCATTGCATATCAACAAGATGCTTCATAATAACATGCAAAACTAAATTAAATCAGTTAAATCATAAACGACAATTTATAAAACAAATAAGCAAAATAACAAATCATGTACAGAAAATGAAATAAAAAAACATATATTCTATCTAATTCACAAGCAAACTCATAGGATAGTTACCCAGACTATTGGTGCCCCCCCCAGCAAGTTGTGGTTACTCTTCAAAGACACACCACAAACTTCAACAAAGCGAATTCACCATTAAAACTAAAAACACATGTTTACACAATTCTGGCAAAACGAAAAATAGGAAAAATAGAGCTAAATTGTTTTTGTCTCTTTAACACTCTACTACTTAACTTCTTAACTATTGTCTAACCACTAAGGTGGTATTTATAAGTTTTAAAAAATGAGAGGTCGACCACTAGAGGGTCGATCCTCTTCTAAAAATAGTAAATTGCATTTAAGATTCCCTAACTGCCGAAATGAGGCAAGCCAATAATCGCCCAACATAACAACCCAAATAGAGTTATCAAGAGTTTAGTAGCTGGAGGCCATGAGAACAAGAAAAACCCATGTCTCTGATTCGCCCATCGCTGGCCGCCACTACCATAATCGCCAAATCGCCCATCGTTTTTGTGCAGGACTAAGTGTCAAACGAAGTGTCGGATGGAGTACCGGACTAAGTGTCAGATAGAGTACCAGACTGCGTGTCGGAAGCAAAAGCAAGCTGCGATTTTTCCCTGTGACACCAAAAATGTGAATTAGATTCCTGGAAACATAAAAACATACTGAATTACACTCAATATCATCATAAAACATGAGTTATGCATACCTGGTGTGGATCATAGCGATTTGACACAAAAGCTCTTTAAAAACTTCTTCAAAACATGAAAACGCATATACACATTCAACAAAAAGGATCTAATTAATGTCATAAAATCAGTCATATCACAGGCCCAACAATCATCACACACCAATGCAGCCCCTTCAGGTATATGATCGACATTGGCATGTAATAATTCCCTCTAAATATCCATTGCATCTCCCAGTCACACCCTCCGACATTTTCCTATAGGATCCTCACATCCAGCTCTGCAGTACTATCACCTCCGCTGCATTTTAAGTACTGTCACCCGGTAGCACTCTCCCCTACATGAGTTGTCCCATTCATAGTCCCCTTTGGCACTTTGACACTCATGTTGCTTCACCCCCTAGGGATGGGAGTCCCGATAGTCTTACACATGTTCGAGAATCAGCCACATACTCCTTCTCCTCATTATGCTAGCTTTCCCAATGGACTCCCAGGATATCTCCTCACGGTTCTTGTTTGACTGTGCCTCCACAGTATCATTAACCATCCATTTCATTCCTAGTCAGTTTTCCCATCTGCAGATTTCCCTGCATTCATTTACCCCATACAGAAACACACCTATGGGGCCCCCACCCTCCACCAGTTCTCCACACAACTTGTGCCCTCACACGCCAAGCCATCTTGCATTGGGGCACCTGTTTCTGTATCTTCACACTTATCCCAAATTATTCTTTATTCATTTGGTAATTTTACAAAACCTTTGTTTCCATCATTTAGATAGCTTTTTGTTGTCTCCTTTAGCAACCTTATTTTTCTGGCAAAGAAACCCATGTCGCCCTTGGTTGGGGCATTTCCTATCTCCTACTCTTGTCGACATAGTCCATAAACCTCGAGTATCCCACTACCCATGTACCCCTGATCTCTAAATTTTTCCACTATTGTCACACCTCTGGCACAATTTAACCCACGTCTAGTTGTCCCCTTGACACTAGATTCAGTTTCACGGTTGTTGCCACTCATACTTCACATATATCCCCAAGCAAGGGCAATCTTGAGTCTCACCACATCTTTAATTCTTACATGTTCCTTATTAGTTCATGATCTCACTCCAGTGTATTTCATGAAGCCCTTTGCTTCTTGGAGTCGTGTTTCCCTTTATGTCGACATCAACACAGTTCCCAGAAGGGCGACAGTATCTTGACTCTCATTACCTTTACAATGAGAAGTCTCAGATGACACAGAGAGAACCATCATTTCTCTTTGTTGTCGTTGACCCCCATAACATTCGATGTCAACACACTCTCATGTTACGGTGGGTCTTACTATGCGACTATTTCATTTTTTTTATACTAGTCGAAGACCCCTAAATTCGTTGGGCCATCAATGCCTACGAGTCCTCGACACTTCTTACATGTGTCATCGTCTCTTTTCAAAGTATTTTCACCACCAGAATCATCATCTGCTATTATCAGACCGCCACAGATGGCGTTGCAGTTATCTACATCAACATACAGCGTCAGTTACTATCTTACATATTTGATTTACATGACACAAGCATGGGGCATGCCTGCCTCATTTTTATACAACTTTTATTTTTTTGACACCAATAGAAAGGTTTGATTCCATAGTTTTCCCTCTCCTTCCGACGAGTCGCTCTTAGAATTCCTCTCATCACTCTTTCTTACAATGTTACTCTCAGTAGAAGAAACAATGATGTATTTCGGCTATACGTATGCTCCTAACCTCACACATCAGGGTCGGGCATCTGTTATCACTGAAATTTCGTCCGCAAATGGTTACAGGAATCCAACATCTCCAAACACCTATTAGTTCACCTACAGTCCTAAAAAATCATTTCCAAAATGCACAAACTATATAACTAATTATAAAATTGATATGTGCAGAAACACTACAGGAAGCGCGCACACGTGCGCAGGCCAAAAAAACCAAAAGAACGCACATGCTCCCGATGCGCGACTGTTTACGATAAAATCCACGCACTCCTATGAACAACGCATTTATGGTTCTTGTCGGCCCCTCACCCACTTCTGGTTCATCTCCCAAGTCGATTTAACCCTCAAATCCGAGATGAATCCGAGCGGGGGGTTGTTCAAAGACCTAAGGATGCCCTAAAGGGCCACTTGTTCACAATAAAGACTGGTTGGATAATGCCTCAAATATTTGTTATAAAAAGAGGCCATGGGTGCACTATGAATTCAAGAATCTCATTGTATTTTTATGTTACCTCTATTCTCCTACAAGGAACCTCTTTCCTTCTTGGAGCATACTAGCATCATCTCATTAAGCTATTCACCTCACCTCTTGAGGGAATAAGCTTGGATTTCTTCACCATTCAGCTTCTAGTTTTCCATTTATAAGAAGAGCTCTCACATAGGGGACTCAAGATCCCTCCCTAGGAGGAAGATGGGATCCATAAGTTCCCCTTTCTCTTTGGTGTTTTCCCACTAATATAATTTCTCCATTGGTGGCATGAATATTGGTCAATTGTTTGATTGATTTTGGTTCTAATTTCCTTATGCATTTTAGTTTCATTTCTTTAGTTGTTATTATCTTAGTTGTTTGTTTATTTCATGTGATTGAGTCATTTGATTCATACACTAACTTATGTCTCGTCAAATAGACCCAACTGGACTTGCAAGTTTTCCTCTTTTGCTCATTCAAGTGGCAAAAAGGATACAACAAGTGGCATCTTTGATAAAATAAAATATTAAACTTTGAGCTTTGATACCATGTTAAAATTATGCATTTCTAAAAAATTGGGAATTGGATTATAGTAACATCAACAAATACTCAAAGAACATAATATTTATAAGAAAAATCTTTTTCAACACTATCACAGACCCTTTATAGATCAAAGGGAACAACCAATTTTTCAATGATTAAAGATATTTTCCTCTTTTCTATATATAGATCGAAGAAAACAAATGGACAGGTTTTAGTCTATCCTCATTTTTTGGGAAGGGTCAACATGAGACATCTCCATATTTCTGCATAGTGTTTATTTCTATATGATGCAGATTTTTATGTTTTTCCAGACTATTAGATCTATACTTTTTTGTTTCAGAAATACTAGTAAGTTGCTATTACTTTTGGGATCTATATATTTTTTCGAATTCAATTACCAATTTTGGTAACAGTGAGACTTTCAGGACTAAATGCATGTCTTTACATGCATTCTTCAGAATGTAAATTTTATTCTTCTTTAATAAAATTTACGCTTTTTTCCCTTTGGAAAAATTTATAAGAAAAACCTTTCACAATTTTTTTTTTCTTTTTATGCTCTTAACTATAAGATTAATTATGTATCCTCAATTTTGTTCTCTAAACATTTTGGTAAGGTGGACATGCAAAGATGGTGAACTAGAATAAAGACTCACAAAACCAACAATATTAGAAACCATGTTGGCCTTTTCAATGTACATAATGTTTATTTTAGTTTATTGATAACGGATTCTAATAGTTGAGCTAGAGTCCTCCATACAAGCTACCCCTAACTAAACCATGGATTGCGACTAGTAACTTCTGTTGTAGCAAATCCATTGCATCCATTATTTTCCATTCAATCTCCACATGAATGATAAAACCAACAAAACTACAAAAATCCAAGGCTCTCTTTGAATAATAATAGCTTAGTACCCAAAGGATAAGCATGTGCATCAAAGATCACTATATCAAACAATTAGCAACTCAAAGACACTATGTGACTTGTCAAGCTTAAATATGGGAGGGTTGACGAGGTGTCCTATTGGGTAGATCTTGCCCTAGGTCAAGGAGAGCTTTGAAGAGGTCCCTCTCTAAGCCATGTAAAGTGTATGAGGTGGATGGGTTCAATACTCAATGGGCATAGGGCTCATGACATACAAGGGGTTGTAGTGTCTCGTTCATGGGTGTCTTTGTAGAGGGTATGTGGTACCTTCGTCCACAATGCACTTTTTCAAAGCCCATCAATTTCCTTTTATATTTATTTCTTTATATTTTCCTTCATAATAGCATAAAGAGATATTGAAGGTCACTGCTCTGGCACGGTGACCAGGTGATGGAAATGTCACCCACAAACACATAATGGAAATGAGAAGGATGGCTTGTGATGAGACCCCCTTTCTCTCATCCATGCAACTAAGAGCCATTTCCCTGGTTTTGTGACCAGATGATGACAATGTCATACCACTAGATATCCATGGATGTGTTAGGTTAGATCGTGATGAGACCTCTTATCCTTCAACTAACCTTTCAAGCATTTATATATTATATTGTGGGTCCCCTTTATTCAAAGATAAGTGTTTCATTTCCTTCTTGGGTGACCCATTTGCATTTGGAAGGTTTATATGAGGATTTTATCTTTTACCCAACACCAACCCCTCTGGGCTTTTATCCCCTTCTTCCCATAGAATGAGGGACAACCCCTTCTTGGGTCAATATACCCTAAAATCCCAAGAGATAAGAAAATGGAGGGGAATAATGATGGAAAGTGGTAAGTATGTTCAGGAATGGTATGATGGCTCATTAAGGAAGTTTCCAATAGCAAACCCATCCCTAAGGAAAAGCACTTACTAGGGAACAATGTCAACCACCAAGGTGAAGCAGGGAAAAAGGCATAATGTCCAAGCACATATCATGAAATCTAGAGCAATCTAAGATACAACATAATAAAATGGCTTAAATATTGAAATGATGCTCGCCATAATACCGACTTGTACCTCATGAAGCAAGGCCCACTGCCTTCCAGAAGCCAACTGGTGTGGTGGATGCCATATGAAAAACTGGACCATTTGTGGTGGTGAGCAGGTTTTCCAACTGCGCAAAAGGATATTGTTGGTCATGTAGTCTCTTGGTACTCCATATTTGCAACCTGAGGGCCTCTATACATCATCTCCTTAGTTATCCACAAAATGGGGATAACAAGACCAAATTCCTATTTTTTAGCTATCATTAGGCCAATTCCTCTTTTTTAGCCACCATTAGGCAAATTCCTATTTTTTAGGAGATAATTCATATTTCCTTACTTTTAGGAGATATTTCATATTTCATGGCTATAGAGCGCACTTTAGTAAGAATATTAGTCTTCTAGGGAAGTGTGCATTACCCATCTAATACTTGGAGTTAACTCACTTCACTTATTTAGTGACTTTCCATATTTAGCAAATTCTCACTCAGTTAGGACTTTAGTTCCATTCTTGGACTATAGTCTTATTCTAGGAGAGTTTTTATATTAAGAAATGCATGTTGACTTCATGTAGAGTTATCACACCTATATTTTTTACCTTTTTTTATTATTAGCAACTTTTGACTTTAGTTAATTGTTGATATTGGGAGAAGTTACTTTTTTACTTGAGCATGCACATGGAAATCCCAACCTATTGTGTATTACTCCTCATGTGGAGAGTCATATATATTGTACTCATTATCAAGGTTTAATACAATGTGACTAGACTTTATTTCTTAGTCTCTTATGTGTGAAGATTGGTTATATTTTCCTCTCTACTCTCTCTCTTTTGCAATTAGCTAGGGTAGTATTTCCTTCTCACAATTAGGTCTTTGATTGTGGTTTAATCATACAGTAATTGCTTGTTTTCTTGCAGTGTTTGTTGTTATTTGACATCACCCACAGTGGGTTGGTTGTGTCCATTCATACACATAGATCTCGTTGTTTCATGTGCAAATTAAATCAAGAACATGAGCCTTATAATCAATCATGAGTAGAGATTGTAGACAACAAATTTCATTTCTGCAAAGAATTTGTGTTGGTGAGACTTGAGGGGTATAAGTCCCATGTTCACAAATTATTATTTATCTCTCTAAGGTTGTGCCTCTCTTAGATTCCCTGGTGTTATTTATCTCTTTCTTGATTACAAAATCTGGTTGGTTTTGGTTCAGTTTGATTCTCGTGTTAACACTTAAGAATTTCATTTGTGAGATTTATGAAGTGAGGGATTAAAAACATTTTCCCTTGGATTATGTTGCTTACTTGAGCATTAAATCTCATTTTCAAAACATATGTAGCACTAAAGGTTTTCAATAACTTGTTAACTCATAAAAATCAAAATAATAAATTTTGAAAACTTATTTTCAATTTATTCGATCATAAAAACAATGTGTTCAAGCTAATAAGATAATTATGTGTTTCGTTTTTGTTAATGTATTATAAACTAAAGTAGGTTTTAGTGGATGAAAATCATTGTCATCTTCATGAGTAACAACACTATCTTGAAAATAATAATAATAATTTTGGTAATTTTTTTGACAATGAACTGTGTAAAAGTTTTAAAACATCCAACATTTTGAGCGGACTGTCCACACATCTTACATGACTTCAATATGTTCCCTTGAAAATGGGCTTACATAAATCCAATGTGTTCCCTTGATAATGGGTGGGGCGCCCACTCAAAATGTTAAAACATTCCAAAAAAATTATCACAGTTATGATAATTGTATAAATCTTCACACTCAAATAATAATAGTAATTTCAATAAACTTACATATGGATAAAAAAATTAATTAAAAGATTCACAAAGAACTAAAAAAAAAATTGATATAAAATTCTACACTGCATATAACAATTTTTTTTTTCCAAGGAAACCCTCGCAAAAATCCCTCCTAGTAGTTCCCCATGACCCATGGATGGTAAATGAGGTAAACCATTGGCCCTGATTATGGAGTCTAACACAGAGGGGAGCAAGAGAGTTGAACATGTGACCTCCCCAACTTTGGGAGAGAGATAAGAGGTCTTGCCTCTGACTTATGACCACTTAAGCTAACCCTTATGCCTACATATAAGAAATACTTATCAAATAAGCTTATAGAATTATAAATTGTCCCATAACTTTGGAACGTGGAACCCCCTGTCCAAGTAAAAATAATTGATACAAATAAAGATGTTTTTTTTTTAGGAAATGAACTCGTGGAAAACCCTTTAAATACTTCCCCATGTTCCATGGATGGTAAGTGAAATAAACTGCCATCCCTGATTACGGGGCCTCACCTCGGGGGAATCAAGAGAGTCGAACCTGTGACCAACAACAAGAATGTAAAACTCACGTCTAGCTCTAGACCAATTTATCTAACCCTCAGGGCTAATATAAATAGAGATGTTATGGTCAATGAAAAATAGATTTGTTTTGGAAAAAAAACTTGATGAATCATCCTTCCTTTTATGTACATGTAGTTCAATTTCTTTTATTTTTAGATCTAGGGGAATCAGTAACTGCCCAAGATTACCAGGGCGAGGCCTAGATTCAAATCTAGTTGGTTTCCGCTATAAACCCTAGGCTAGTGCCAACAGCCCGCAAGCCAACGCCTAGCAGGAAAATTATGGCTTAGCAAGGACCAAGACATCCAGAGACACACCTGCGAGGGGGATCCCTCTCAAGGGTGGCACCTATCCTTCTAGTCTTATCACAAGAGGCCAAGGTCTCATCGAGGGAAAAACAAGGGGAAAGATTATTCTCTCACATTAAAAAATGAAGGGAGACTTAGTTTGTCAAAAGGGACCAATGGATTCAATAGCAATGGCCACACGAAGGAATGAATAACTAAATGCATGTTCTTATACATAAACTTCAGTGATAGGGACGTATAATATGTAGTAAAGAAATTAATATTACAATCTTAGAAATAATATAAATTATAATTATTTGATATATGAATTTGGATAAATATTAATTATGTAAATTTTATGATATGAGGTAAAATTGTAATTCGGTAGTATTTTAGCTTCATATATGGAGCTAAGTTGAGGTGGATAATTGATATTACATTATTTATACTTAGTCTCAATGATGATGGAGTATAAGGACATTAGGTATCTTAGGGATAAAATAGGGGGTTGAAACTGTGCTTTTGGTCTTGGAGTAAGACCTAAAACTACTTTTGATTGGCTAAGAGTTTTTCTTCCTACAACATAAGGAAATAGGTTAATGACCCAAGAACCAAAGACATTTAACATGAATGAAATTCTACCTCCTTATGAACCACCAACTAATCATTTTAGGTGGCATGGTTTTCCTTGAATAACAATGATGAATCAATTGCATTCGCAAATAGTAACCACCGATAAATATCCTCACTACCAATTAACCACTATGCTATGACAACTTCTTTCCTAACCATTTGGCATATGAATTTGGAAAAATCATAAACACAGAGTAATATAATATAATATAAACTAGTGCTTTCTTCTTAATCTTTTTGTGTATTATTAAGAAACTTTAAACATCAAATTAAAATGTATTTTGTTGTACTAAATAACTTCCACGTAGACCTACGTCTTCTTAGTGAAACGGCGCGTCATCTGAAATGGAGTGCCAATGCGAGTTTTGTATTCCATCCAAGCAGCTATAGATAAGGAATCTTATACTTTAAAGCCTAGAAGCATTCAAATGCAGGGATAGCTCAGTTGGGAGAGCGTCAGACTGAAGATCTGAAGGTCGCGTGTTCGATCCACGCTCACCGCATGTTCATTCATTTTTTCCATGCTTTCCAGACAATTTTCTCCATCGGAGCGAGGGTTGTGTCCCATGGGTTCGTGGCGCAATGGTAGAGCGTTTGTTTCGGATCATTGCCAAAAATAAATGGTGCCTTTGTACCCACATTGTCTCTTTAATCTTCCTCCAAAGAGAAGAGAATAAACACAATCACTTGTGGATGAACAACAATATATCTCCCACCTAATTTGTATCAAAAATTATAAGCAAATCTAGTGTGTTCACTGTATATATTGTTTGCAACCACTACTTTCTATTTATTTGGTGGCAGAATGCTTCGATTGTTGTGCGACATAGGCACCTCACAATTCTTTTATTGCAATCTAATATTTTTATCTATATTCAACATAAATTTACTAACAACTCCCGCTGCATGGGAAATATCTAGTCTTGTGTACACCATCACATACATAAGACTTTCTTTTTATCTATATTCAACATAAACTTACTAACAAATCCAACATAAACTTACTAACAAATCCTGCTGCATGGGCAATATCTAGTCTTCTGTACACCATCACATACATAAGACTCCCAATTTCTCTAGTGTAAAGCACGCGTAGCGTGTCTTCTTTCTCATCATCATTATTTGGACACATATTTGATGATACATTTATTTCAACAAAGAGGTCTCTCTACCTACTTGCAGCAATTGTGTATTTGAAAATGATTAAATATGTTTTCAACATATTTACTATGGTATAACCAAATGAATATGGCTTTTCAAAGAGGAATGAAATGGTGGGATCCCTTCAGTGATGTAATAAGGGCCTAAGGGCTCATTAGATTAATTATGGGATATGTATGGAGCCCATTTAATGTAATGTGGACCAGGTCCACTTTGTTGGTTATTATTAAATAAGGCAAATTAAGTAGTTAGCATTCAATAAATATAATACGTGAGATCTCTCCCCCAAAGTTGGGGAGGTCATGGGTTCAACTCTCTTGATCCCCTCAGGGTTAAGCTCCATAATCAAGGCCAATGGTTTACCTCATTTACCATCCATGGATCATGCGGAAGTACTTGGAGGATTTTCCACAAGGTGTTTTCATTGGAAAAAAAAATTGTAATATGGCCCAGTCATTGTTGTAGGGGCCACTAATAATTATTGTTAGGGTTTGATAGGTAGTTATAAATGAAAAAGATAGAATCATCCTTATGGAATATGAAAAGTATTGTTACTGTAATATTTCTCTTAGGAGAAGATGTGGAGTTTATCCTTCCTTGAGGATTATTGTATGGTGTCACCCTATCTTAAGTCTTTGTAATTCAATGAAGGAGCATGTTTATCTTTGCATGGATATAGATTTTGTGAATGTAATGTTGAAGGTGAAAACTATAAATGGAAATAAACATGGGTAGGGGGATTAATGGAAATTTCCTCGGAGGTAGGTCAATGGTGGCATAAAAATGAAGAATTTTCATTGAATGGATGTAGCAGAGGGCTTGTGATATGTGATAATCCAACAAATACTAACCATAAATGAGGGAGTCAGGCGAGTAAGGTTGTTAATATTATGTGAAGATATGCATGAGACTCAACTCTAGGATGTAAACTAACTAGACTCTCAGTATTAAGGGGGATTTAATGGCATGGGCACCAAAATGCAACAAGGGTCACTAAGCTAGAGCACCCATGGGGGGAAAGGTTCCATTGCCAGGTAAATGCAACAACTAGATGGGGTAATCTATCTACCCAATCAAGGGTGGTCCTATAGGAAATTCCAAAGGGAATGAAAGACAAATGCAACATATTGAGGGTAGTTGTGCTATGTTAAATGCTAGTTAAGAAAGTTATACCTTAAGAGGACCATGTTGTTAAATTTAGAGCTGCTATT
This sequence comes from Picea engelmannii, assembly GCA_009831015.1. NCBI lineage: Eukaryota > Viridiplantae > Streptophyta > Pinopsida > Pinales > Pinaceae > Picea > Picea engelmannii. The sequence goes on along the minus strand of ML798301.1, from coordinate 87,758 downwards.
AAATTCTTTTCAATTTACTAGACAATAATAGCATAAGTAGGATCACTAAGAGAAACACAATCACAAGGTACAAAACATTTTATCCTAGAACACCCTCATGGGGGAGAAAACCCAGCAAAAAGTTCCTTAATATAGATTGCCAATACAATGCCAAGATAAAAGGCAAGACCACCAAGAATAACCAAGATTGAGCATGCGCCTCTCTCCTTCTTCTGGCAACTGCAGCTATCTCCAAAACTTGTGCACTAGATGAGTGGTTGAGTGAGTGTGAGAATGAGGCATCATCCTTTCTTATTTATACTAGATGATAGGCGCTAAGGTTGTGTATTTTCACCAAGCAGGGTCTACTTCTTCAACTAGTGGTTAAAACCACTTTATTAGCCCTAGGGGCCGACTTCTCAATTAGCACCAATTGATTAGGGTTTGACCAATCCACAAAAGGGGATTTGGTCATACATGAGTCCTGACATGATCAATCCACAAAAGGGGATTGATCTATAAGATAATAACTCAATTATATTTAGAATACACTTCACAGTTACAATATTTCAACACTCCCCCTTAACAAGAAAGGTATTCTACAACATCATCATCATGAGAGAGAGAGGGAAGCAACATCATCAACATCTGGAACACTGACTGGCACATCTATAAATCATCGAAAGTTTTTCTCAACATCAATAACATCATCGTTCACAACATGGAGCTGGAATAATATCATCATCGTCATTCACAACATGGATCTGGAATAGTAACATCATCATCATTCACAACATGGAGCTAGAATGGCATCATCATCATTATCAACATCAATTAGTATAATACTAATACAACATCATCAATCAGTACAATACTGATACATCGTCATCAACATCTTCAACATGAAGCTGAAGTAGCAATATCATCATCATCTTTAGCATGAAGTTGAAGTAGCATCATCATCATCTTCTTCAACATGAAGTTGAAGTATCGACATCAATAGCATGAAGCTAGAATAATAATATCACCAACATGAGGTTGGTACACCAACATCAACAGAACAAGGCTGGTACAACAACATCAACAACACTAGGTTGGAGCAACATCAACGGCACAAGGCTGAGACAACAACATCATCAATACGAGGTTGAGATAACAACATCATCAACACAAGGCTAAGATAACAACATCATCAACATGAGGTTGAGATAACAACATCATCAACATGAGGCTGAGATAACAACATCATCAA
>ML798301.1:61995-79579 GCA_009831015.1 Picea engelmannii | reverse complement strand
GGTCTTCAATCTCGTCGCCCAAAAGTATGAATCTAACCATGTGATTACATGTGTTGAAGTCGAACATGGCAGAAACCACTTGATTACCGGTCATTGATGAAACCATTAAAAAGTGCGAGGGAAATCACCATTGATGTCAATGACTCCCAAGGTACACTAGTACAATCCCTCGAATGTGAATGAATGAGATGAAGTCGAACATCTGACGGAATCTTTCAATCAAGGTTCAATGATGTAAACCCACTGTCGAAAGCGAGGAAACCTGCCATTGAGGCATGCAAGTTCCAAGTTACCAAAGAATTTCTAAGTCCTGTTTCCGGATAATCAGCTGAAGTCGATGGAACAAAACTCGTCACAGAGGGGCCTTGATGTATCCCCCATCAATGACACGAAATGAGTAACAGATTTTGAAAGTGAAACAGAGTATGATGTAAGTTGAACTGGACACAGAGAAGGTCGACACGGAGAGAATGGACAACTGCAAATGGCCGACTCAATAGAGGTTTCGAACAAACTTCTCTTGAACATATGAATGACATGACCAAGGATTTGGAAACATTGACTCAAAGACGACACAGGGTATGACCTTGTAGCAAATCGAATGAGATACAAATGGATTTCCCAAACCGGCTTCAAATAATGAATAGGGGGTGTCATGTTCAAGAGCGACACTTACTGCCAATCAATATGAAGATGAGAACATATCCCTTTCCCAATTTTTCCCCCACCATTTCTGGCGAGTACCTCTTTATTTTTACGCAAGCTTGAGGAGGATAACATATGATTGTTGATATAAGCTTATCCTTCGGAGTATGTTTAACGAACCCTACGAAGGAGTGGTTCGGTCCCATTACGAGTTTGTCAATGTTTGTTTAACGAGTCCAAAGATAGAAAACTCGAAGGTTTTTCATGATTATAGAGTCTGGAAAAACACTTAAAAGAGAACTCTCTCAGTTCCTTTTTCGTAAAATAGTCTAATGAGACCGAAAAAGAGATAAATTATCGCTCACCAGATGCTTTCTTCAAATACTTTATCGAGCGTGAAAATAACAAGGTCACTCGGCTATCTTTTCATGTTTAGAGAGTCTGAAAAGAGCTTAAAGAGGACTCCAGGGGGGTTCCTTTTTCGTATAACCTTGTTGAGCTCGAAAAAGTGATAAAAGTATGCTCGATTGCGTTCTCATGTATTTTCGAGCATGAGAACGGACAAAGACCTATCTCGAGGTTTTATACAAAAACCATAAAAAACAATCAAAACATGTGATGAAAAAGAAAAAAATTGTGTCTGCATCCCTGTATATGAACATCGAAGTCATTACACCTGCAAAAGTTACATTCAAAAGGGCATTAGGGTTTAGATTTTAATAAACAAATAACTATAAAAATTCAAATAACATGGTAAAAGTAAATATAAAGGAGTAAAACTCTTTTTACCATATCATTTTCACTTTACCACTATTTGAGCCCCAAAACCCCTCTTTTACCCTCAAAATTCGGCGTCAGATTGCGGGAGTTACGAGCATCCATTCGAAGAGCCGTCAGCGACAGTGAGGTAGGCTCTTTGTCCTCTACTCTTTCATGGTTTTATCTTGCATTTTCATTGGTAAAAACTCATTTTTGGGTTGGTTTTGTGAGCCATACTTGCGCTCAGCCATTCTCGTAGGTGGGCTACACGGGACCTGTGAGAATGGGTCATTCTCGCAGGTGAGCCCATAGTAGCCTGCAAGGTTCTCGCACTGTGCCTAAAGGGAACCTGCGAGAACCGCAAAGCATAAAAAAAAATTAAAGTTTTTCTCAATGAAAGAAAACCAAATTGTGAGTAGAGTTATTAATCTTCTTTTTGTGCTTCTTATGCAGGTATTTGGCCATCAAAATGGTTCTGGAATGGTGTGAAAGGGAGCACGAAGAAGACAATGTCATTGCCAGAAATCATCCACCCACTATTGCCTCTTTGAGGAACTGTGGTCTTCTGAAGTACTTTCGTATCCCAGGCATGAGGGCCCAAATCTTGTGCATATGTGGGATCCCGATCAGCAGGTATTTCATGTAGGGGTCCACACATTGTCCTTAGATATTGAGGACATTTACTTCTTGACTGGACTGTCACGGCGTGGGTACCACATGAACCTGACTGGTAGCAGAGGTGGTGGGCTACCCATGAGTGAGTACTGTCGCTTACACTGTGTTCTCAAGGCAGAGAGGAAGAAAGGGAAAGTAGTTATTTGGGGAGTACGGGATTTGACCATCCGTACTATCTTATTCACCATAGCTTGGATGGCTAGGAGCTTCGCTCCTCACATGGCGCTACAGAGTTACTTCCAGTATGCCATAGAGTGTACTGAACCTCAGGTTTTTAACTGGGCAGATGTTGTGCTTCGTAGTATGAAAAGGCAGTTGACCAAATGCAGACGAGGCAACCTGAAGCAATTCGGGTACAGATCTTTGTTGGTGTCCTTCTTTCTCGAGAGGGTTCCATTATTGAGGCTGCAGGTTGAGTGGAATTTACCGGCTCCTAGGGATCCAAGAATGATGAGATGGTGTCAACTCATGGCCCGACACGTAGCTGGACCAATTATCAAGTATGATGATACCTTCTTCAATTGCCTGCAACCACAGATGTTGATGGTCGACGATTATTCTTATGCCGGGTTGGATTTCCGAGGAGATCCATACTTAGTCCTGTCGGAGGATGCTCAGTGGGGGGAACTTGGTAAGAAGTACACATTTTTCTTTTTAAATTTTTTTGTGAATTTTTATCATATGAAAATGTTTTTTATATGTTCATTCAAAGACTAAATACAAAATTCGTTTTTGATGACATAGATGTGGGACCTTACCGACCTCCTGGTACTTCTCCCATTCAGCAGCAAGGAGAGGTAGCGCCAGTGCCACAATGGGACACCGAGGATTATCAAGCAGTGGAACAAAACCTAGAGGGTTTGACAGCGGATATTCCAGACATGCCTTTTGGAGAGGTTCCACGACGTCATCAGCGTCACATTGTAGGAGTGTCAGAGTCCATAGGCCGACTTCTCTGTAGGGTTTCCCGGGCAGTCGTATGTTACCATGAACGTCATCCATGACGTCATTTTGTAGAATCCATGAGCTTCATATTTTGACATTTTGATTTTCGGACAGAACTTTTTGTAAAAAACTTTTTTGATCGTTATATATACAAACAACTTCTACCGGTTTATCATGTGTTGTGTGAAAATTGATGTGATTGATTTATAAATGATCCAAATGTCTGTCCAATACATAGTTAGCCAATGCATCAGTTAATGTATTTAGACATCTAGGAATATGTTGATATTCAATATAATCAAAATAACGTTCCAAGAGGCGAATTTGCAAATACACCTATAACAAAGTAGGACTTCGAATAGTATAGACATTACTTAACTATAGTACTACAAGCTGGGAATCGATTCGCATAACCAAATGAAGGATTCCAAGCGAGATAGCATCAACCAATAATTTGATAACGGCGCTATACTCTGCAATATTGCTGGTCGCACGGCCGAGACACACACCTCGTAAGGAGACAAGTTCGTTTGTAGGGACGTAAATTTCCCATGCAGCGGAAGCGAGGTTCTGAGTACTACAGCTAGCGCCATCAGAAAAGCCAATGTAGGGTAGCGAAGACTTCGACATCTAGAAATCAAATGCAATGTCACATAAGGGTAGAGACTAGATAACGACAAAAGCAAGCTATAGTAACACACAAGAAGTATGATACAATAAAAATACAAGTACTCGTGCACAGGTGATTTTATGCATAGTACTTCTTCAAGTACAACCCATTCCTGGGTTCACTCAAAGGGATACCATCGTAATCTACTAACTCATAAGCCCCTTTTACCAAAACTTGTCGAACGATATAAGGACCTCGCCACATAGCTTCGAATTTTCCAGCTCCTAACATATCTCGATCTTGTTCATAGAGGAGAACAAGATCTCCTTCGTAGAAAACGTGAGGCTTGACGTGTTTGTCATATTGGGCCTTGACACATTTTTTCTAAGCTTCTATGACTAGGGTGGCATCGCGTCGAGTTTCGTCTAATCGCATAAGATACAATAGATGTTCTTCCTTAGCAGAAGTGTTTGGTAGAAGTTCAACAGCTAGTTTTAAAGAGGGTATCTCGCATTCAATTGGGAGAATGGCTTCCACACCATAGACTAACCGGAAAGGTGTAAACCTAGTAGCGGACTTGACGGATGTCCGGTAAGCCCACAATGCCGAAAACAACATTGTGTGCCAACTTGTTTTGTGAATCCCTATCATTCGTCGGAGCATAGTTATGAGAACTTTGTTAATTGCTTCGACTTGGTCGTTGGCTTGTGGGTAATAGGGCGTTGAGTTTTCATGGCGAAGACCCAAATTTTCAGTAAGTTCGGACATCATGAAGTTTCGAAAGTGACTACCGTGATCAGTGACGATAGCTTGGGGAACACCAAAACGAGCTATGATGTGATTAAAAATGAATAATGTTGCGGTCTTTCCAGTGTTGTCAAATGTCTACATCGCCTCGGCCCATTTCGTAAAGTAATTGATGGCTACAATAATGTAACCATGCCCCCCAACCGAGTGAGGGTGACATGTCATGAAATCGATGTCCCATTTCGCAAAGGGACCAACAGAGACCACAGGGTGAAGAGAAGAAGGATGTGACCGTATCTTGTTATTATAGGTCTGGAAAGCATGGCATTTTTGAATGGCGATGATGCAGTCGTTAAATAAAGAAGGCCAAAAATACCCGGCTCGTAAGATCTTCTGGGCAGTAGCATACCCAAACATATGACCACTACAGGCTCTAGAATGGCAGTCACTCAGAGCTCTCTCGGCCTCGTCGAACGTGAGGCAGCATCGAAAAACAGAGTCAATCCCCCGACGATAAAGAGTATCCCCGAGGATAATATATTGATGAGCTTGATAGCGTATACGACGTTGATCAGTACTGGAAAAAGTTGGTCGGAAATTCTGGGTTTGGAGATATATAATGATATCACCATACCAAAGATCATCAGTGATGATGAGGAAAAGGGATTCATTAGGTAATGAATCAGCTACTACATTTTCCGTTTCAGAATAGGGAAAGTCACATATCAACTCAGCAAACAATAAGGACTTCTTAGACTTGGCGTGTTCGAATTCCAAGTCAAACTCCTGGAGTATCACAATCCACTTGGAGTATTTCCCCCCTAGCAATTGACGTGTGAGAATGTGTTGCATAGGGTTGCAGTTAGAAATCACTATAGTCTTGCACGAGAGGATATAGTGCCGGAAGCATTGGATGGATTGAAAGGCAGCCAAGGTCATTTTTTCGACATGTAAATACTTGATTTCAGTAGGCGTTAAACTTCGACTCAAGTAGTAAATAACATGTTCGTCGTTAGCATCATCCTCTTGGACGAGAACCATACCAATGGTGTAATCCGAGGCAGGAAGGTAGAGGAAATAATCGCGACTATAATCGGGGGGAAAGAGAAGCGGAGCACATGTTAGGGACAATTTCAAAGCTTCGAAAGCATTGTTGGCGATGGTATCCCATACGAACTCAGACCCCTTTTTGAGGAGCCACGTAAATCCACGAGTGATCTCGGCATAATTTGGGATAAAAAGACGAAGAAAGTTTTTTTTCCCCTGCAAACTTTGTAACTGGCGAAGTGTAGAAGGAGGAGGGAGATTAAGGATCACCTCAACCTTTAAAGGATCCACCCGGATCCCTTGACATGAAATGATAAAACCTAGAAGGCGGTCGGATTCCACGCAGAAAATGCACTTATGAGGATTCAAACGTATACGATAGAACCGACAGCGGACGAAAATGGCTCGGAGGTGGGTTGGGTGATCGACTCGGCGCATTGAATGAGTGGGTAAATCGTCTAGATAGGGTTGGACAATGTGCCTGATATCATGGAAAGAATAAGACATAGTGCATTGAAAAGTTGCGCTAGCGTTCTTGAGACTGAAAGGGAGTTTCTGATAGGCAAAATTACCCCAAGGACAAATAAAAGTGGTCTTATGTTGATCCTCGGGAACAATGTTGATTTGATTATACCTGGAGAAACCATCCATCAGAGAGAAGATTTCACTTCCGATGCAATCGTCGACAATCTGATTGACGAAGGGGGTAGGAAAGTTGTCTTTCGGACAAGCTTTATTGATATCCCTATAATCAACGCATACACGAATTGTGCCTTGTTTCTTGTCGATCGGGACAAGATTGGAAACCCAGTCAGTGAGAGCCATCGAATAAATAAAGTTGGCTTTAAGGATTTTCTCAACTTCGAGCTTGATAGTCGCCGCTTTACGTGGGTGAACTGGACGAAGGCATTGCCGGACGGGTTTAGCGTCGGGGTATGTCTTGATCTCATGTATCACAATCTCAGGGTCGATACCCGACATTTATTCCTAGCTCCAGGCGAAGATGTCACGAAACTCTTTGAAAAGGGATGTGTAAGTGACAATTTCGTCAGAAGAACACGAAGCTCTGATATGGACAGTTTCGACGATTCCAGGTTTGACGGATATGTCGAGGGGAATCATGGGTGAGATATTTATTAAGTTCCCTTCAGAAAACACATCGTGTGTGGACCCGAAAATGGTGGAGATGACAACAACGGTCGACGGGGTCGAAATTCGTTGGTAGTTCTCAATGGTATGTTGCTCCAGAAAGAGGATGGAACGATGATGTCCATCGTCCCAAGGGGTGTCCTGCATGACAAACATGATCATTTCGTCAGTGGGAAAAATGACACGAAAAGGATCTGGAGATAACTCACCAAGAGAGGGGGTAGAAGAGGTTGTCGATTGAATGGCCTGATAGGCGGATTCAACTGGACTTAACGACATTTCGTCGTTGTAACGAAGATAATCTCCAGCGTCAGGTACTATCCATGGGTCATGAGATGCAGGAAGTTCATGAATCAAGGTGGAGATCATGTTGATTGAAGAAACAGACGAGTGTGGAACATCGGGCGGTGGAATGGGGAAAGTACCCATTAACGAAGAGTCTTTAAGAAGGCCTACACCAATGTTCTCATAACCCGGTGGTGTTTTAGCGATGAACGGTACATTGCCAGTACGGGTATCCGAATTAAAGAAGGCTAATTGGTCGACGGTGACGACCTTTCCTTCATGTGGGAAACGTACCACACGGAAAAGGGTCGACACAACGATGCGCATGGAATCGATCCAGTTGCGACCAAGCAGAAGATTGTAATCAAGGGGAGCGTTGAAGACTTCCACTTCAACTTGGACCATTTTGCCTTCTAACGTGATGGGAAACGAAGGAATAACACCATAGGGATTAAAATCGGAGCCATTGAAGGCTTTGAGAGTATTCTAGGATTCATTCAAAGGCGGAGAGCCAATGGATTTCCAACAAGTAAGAGACATGACACACGTTGAGGCACCCTCGTCGATAACGGTTTGACAAATTTTTTTGTCAGAGACAATCACTTGGATATGGAACGTGAGTTGAGGAGGTAACCTTGGAATGTGATCTTCCAAGTCAAAGATTATTAAATTTATATTCGTTGGGTCGATTCCACCGATAGCTTTCAACAGTACCTTCCGTTGTGTGGGACAACTTTGAAGGACTTTGAGGGCTGACATCGCAGAAGGTGCTTGGGCTAGATCTTCAACAATGTTGTAGTTCTGGGCAGCACGATCATGTGGATTGAAATCCGATTTCTGAACAACGCCCTTTGGGGGGGGTCGAAGAACTGTGTCGAGGCTCAGTCGTTTGAGATGAAGAGGACCGTTGGTAGGTGGAGTCACGGGAGAGGGTGGTACCAATAAAGGAGGTAGATCATCAACCTTCTCTTTAGAGGGAGAATAATCTTTGGCTCGAGTAGTGAGTGCAACGTCGCTCTGCTTTGAATCGCTAGTACACATCAATACATAAGATGTAGTAGAAGATGAGGGTTGGTCATGATTGACCAAATGAGCCTGTTGTTGAGACGGGAAGGGTTGGGACAAAACGGCCAGAGCAGGTAGTTTTGGAGCTCCTTGAAGGAACTTAGTGACCTCGACACGTCGTAGACAATCCATCGTGTAGTGATCATCACCACAGATAAGACAAGGGTATCGTGTTTTGCGCTTATCCTGATCGTCAACAGGGGTAGTTTTGGTTCGCTCTGCTTGAGAAGTATTTTTGTCCTCCTTATTCTTACCCCTCCCTTTTTTGGATTTGTTTTTACTAGCTGGGGTAGATTAAACTTCATTTACCTCGGAAGTCTTGCCGGTGGGAGGGGAAGGAGATGAAGCATTTTGAACATTAGAAGAAGCAGGTTTGGGGTTTGCGCTTGAGGCGGAATGTGGTTGGGCCTGGAAAGTTCCAATCACACCGTCGGTTGCATGCGAAGCAGCTGGAGTAGTTGAAGTGGCGGAAGTGGAAGGATGAGGTAATTCAGGTAGTAATTCATAAAGGGTACCCGTTTGTGAGTAAACGAGGTCCAGAGATTGAGCACGACTTATGGCCTGCTCTTCTGTGACTACTCCACCCATGGTGATGTCACGACCGATGTTGTTCACAAACAATTTTGTGAACCATTCTTCCAGCAACTGATCGGGGAGTTCGAGTTTAATGAGACGTCGTCGTCGTCGCCACTCATGAATGTGATCAGATATATGAGTGTCTTTGTTTTGTTTGAAGGAAGTCAAAATCTTGATCCCCGTGTCATAACGGATCGGTAACTGGTAGTGTGTGAGGAAATCCATAGCTAGGGTGTTGAAGTCAGAGAAGAAACCCCATGGTAATTCGATATACCACTTTCCAGCAGAACCTGTGAGGGTTCGTTGAAAAAGACGTAAATGAATAGAGTCATCCATCAACGAGTTGGATAAGCACCAGAGGTGAAAATTCATAACGTGATTTTTCGGGTCCTCTCCCGCTTTGCTGTCGAATTTAGGAATGTCCGATGGTAGCTTGGCTAGTATAGCAGGCCATTGGGGAGAGTGACAAATTGGATCATTTAAAATCCTTGACAAATCTGGAAGATCCAAAGTGGCGATAAAGGGTAACTGTCGATTCACCTACGGGTACTGGTGGCTTTGGGGAGGAAGCCCTGTCGGCAAACCAGTAGGACCATAAGCAGTCTGCATATAATGTGAAGACCCAGGCAGATTCGGTGGTGGTTGGAGAGGATAGTAGCTCATGGGATTGTATCCTGGAACAGGAACGTGAGTTTGAGCAGTCGAGCCCCAAATAGGATTGAATGAACCTGGATATGGTTGGCCCATACTAGGGGGTATTACGGACGCAGCTGGAAACTGCTGCCCCCCAGTCGATTGAGGAGGATGTTGGATCAACTGATTCCAATACTGGGCCAAGGACAGAGGTATATTTTGTCCAAAAGGTGGGGTCGATCCTCCCATCGAAGGTGGTGTTCCAATTGGGGGTAGAATTCAAATTGGGGGTTGTGTTCCAATTGGGATTTGCATTCCAATAGGAATTTTCTCCCTGAGGGGGGGTTGAGTCATGCCACCTTGGTAAAATTGTCCACCGACGGGAATCTGGTAATGTGGTGTGAATGACGGAATAGTGCCACTAGGATTAAGACTGCCAGTAGAAGACGAGGAAGGTCCTCCAAAAGGAAATTGAGGGAGTGTCGGAATAAATCCGGGAAGAGAGTGCCCAGAAGAAGAAGGACCACCAGGAGAGCCGGATGGAGTTTGCGTAGGAGTGGGAATGGAAGCATTCAACGCATGGTATCCGGGTGGTAGTGTCGGAGTGACATTGGGCGTACACGATGTGCTGATGGGAGTGAGACTAACCGCGGTAAATCTGGTGTGAACACTCATAGTATCTGTGTGATTGGCCATTTCGATAGGGACGGTAAAGCGATAGGCGATAGTAAATGGTACTGTCTTTGGACTAGAGATTTCGGAAATCACAGGTGGGGTGATTTCAGAAATCACAGGTGAGCCTAGACAAAAAAGGTCCCGTCGAAAAACACCTGTAGACCAAAAAATATCTTGGCCTTCTATGCCTGGAAAGGGTCCAACTGGTGATCCAGAAGATGTAACAACTAAGTCTCCGGAAGAATTCAGTCGCATAAACGGTCGCTCAGATTCAGGTTGAATTCAAAAGTCCTCTCGAGTATTGGTGATTCGGAAATGTTCGAGAGAGTCAGTTCGTTCCACTTGTGGTGTGGTGACGTCTGGGACTTCACTCCGCTGAGGAGAGCCCTCAGGTGAACTTGTAGGAAAGGGTTGAGAACCTTCCATATGCTCTGGAGATAAACCCTGCATTCTACTCGAACGACGTGGAGGAGCTATGGTAACCGAGTGACAAACTTCATGAAGAAAATCTTATGGCCAACTTTGGTAAACAAACAACACACGCTAGTAAACAAAATCTAGGAAGCAACACCAAGCAAACAAGACCTTCTAATTCTGAAGTCACTAGTTGGTGATGAAATCCAACATCGCAACAATGAAATGAGAAGGGGCTGGGCTAAGGTGGAAAAGTTACGCTGACGACCTGCTTAACGAACTTACACCCTAGTGCAAGCTCCCACACATAATCGTGGGTATACCCTCCAAGGAGCCCGAGTGAGTTTGGCCAACGTCAATTCCAGGTACCATGAAGACTTTCTCCTTCACAGTCACCTTGTGTAATACCCTAGAAAGATAAGTCGCTAAGGTTACCACCGACAACAATAAATCCTAGGGGGGACAGTCGAGAGTCTGATCCACACACAAGGGCAGGGTATCTAGCCCAAAATCAACTCAACAGACTTCCACTCATCATTGTGGGTATACCTCTGAGTGATCCCCGTAGTACGTTCAATATCTACACTGATATCAACAAAGCAGGGTGAGTAACTCTGCCAATATCAATGCGACCTCGTGTTTGACCCTTGTGTGAGAAGGGCTTCCCAAGACAAGATGTTGAAAATGGAATTTAACACTCCTTAACACAAGATGCTATTGTGTGTTTTGTGCTTTGGAGAGTGTATCTCTCTTCCTACTCCAAAGCGCTAGCCTAGCTAAATGTTGGTGTAATAGAGCCCTAGAAAAGAGTTACTAGTTAAATTTTACAATTGCGCAGTGTTATTAATAGTTGTTGTTACTCAAAGGAAGCGGCGATGAAACTGATGTTATATAAGACTCTGACCCAACGATGCATGGATAAGAATGAAATATAGCAATTTTCGTTCAATGAATCCTATGTACGGGAGGGAAAGAGAAGTTTTTCGGATCAAACTTGAACTACAAGACACAATTTCCTTTAAAATGCAATTGCAACAAATCACGCAAAAATAATAATTCTCTATTGTTTCTTTTTCAATAATTTCAACAAGTGATTTTCAATACTTTCGAAGACGAAAATGCTTTTGAAAGAAAAACGTTTGTTCACTTTTCAAAAAGGACCTACACCGTGATGGTGAGAGTGAAGAAAATCAAAAACCAATGAACAAGCAATAGATAGAAACCCAAACCATTCTTTCAATGGAAACAAAAATAACAAGCAAACCAAACTAGTCTTTTCAATTGCATGAGAAAAATGAGTTTTCAAACAATGAGCAAATGATAAAGACAAAGAAACTCAACTTTCAACTGATCGCCAGTTCTTAACCAAACAAGCACACTCAGATTCCAAAATCAAAGAGCATATCTTTGCAGAGAGAAGTCAAGAAACGAAAGTCAAGACAAAAGTGACAGGAAGAGCCTTTGAAATCCTAAGATTGTTCGTGCACAAAAATGAAGACAAGAGAACATCAACCAAAGGTCCACAAAGGTCTAGTTAGGCATTTATAATGATCTGGGCAATTGATCATGCCAAAGTCTTAAAGAAAAAATTGTGAAAAAATGGGTTCGCAGGCTGAGAGTGTTACACAGTGCAAGAATAGGTCATTCTCACAGGTGAGCTTTGAGAAGAGTGCGAGAACCTCGCACTGAACCTAAAGGCAGGTTGTGAACTCAGTATATTCTCGCAGGCTACTGTGGAGTGCAGTGCGAGAATGTCTGCAACTAATCAAATTTTCGGAAAAAGACACAAAATTTGAAGAGGCCTCTAGACCCAGAGGATCTATCAGGGTATCCTGAAGACTCAGAGATTGATATGAATGGAGAAAGGTAAGGCAAGAGAAAATGGCCAAGGAAAAATACCAAAAACCACAAAGACAATGGGTTATCTCCCCAGTATGGTCGCCAATTTTGTTATTGGACTAATCGGTAGGTACGAACACTAACAGATCTCCCTAGATCCACCTGGATCTAGAACAAAATAGGACAGGACATGACTCTTTCCCTAAGTTTTGACCATTGAATTAACTAGTAGGAAGGAACAAGTAACATACCTTTGTATCGCTTCCTAGGGTCTCTGTTGCTCCCGCTTCGCTCTAGTGCTCTCGTGAAGTCAAGACCAAGACAACAAAAACCAACCAAAGTGAAGATAGAAAAATATATTCAATTGTCAACTTATGTGTATGATCAAGGAATTACACAATAAAGTGAGAATAGCATTATGGGAAAGGGACATGCCACTATATCATATTAATTGAAAGTAGAAGATTACAACCTGATCGCTTTGATGTCGCAAGCTCCCTTTCAGTGGCTCTTGGCTCCAACACACACACTTGCTTAATCCTTGTATGAAGAAGATCAAATCCTCTTGATAGACTTGCTAGAGTCTCCAAGCTCCTGTTCAAGCTAAGTCCTTCACACAATTCTTTCACCAATTCTCCAATGAATCTTGCTTAACCTTTTCCATGAGAATTCCATCAATATATAGGAAAGAATGAGATGGTTACTTGGGTAAGAATGGTCCCACAATATCAGGGAAACCAATAAAAGGATAACCATTTGAATGCCAACCCATTCTTCTAGAAGATTCCCTTCTAGAAACATCAAGAATTCACCTTTTTCCAAGCTTTAGAGCAAGTTCGCACCCTATCTATGTATCATAGTGTGAGAAGTTCGCACTCTAGCTTAAGGCAGCCTGCGAGAATGGGTCATTCTCGCACCCTGGTAAATTAGCAACCTGCAAACTCTCTTCAAAAGTATGTTTTCTGGGAAGAGATGAATGTCAATTTTCTCAGAAGAAAGTTCTTATGAGGAGCCTGAGTACACCATCATAAATACACCATCATGATGACCAAAATCATGAGTAACAATTATTATCGGATGCTTAACACAGAATAACAGAGATATAGTAAAACTGGTTTTCTATTCAATAAGGAAATAAGCTGAAACTGTAAAATGCAGTGGAAAACAAGCTTGCTGGAATGGTGGCGTCTTATCTCCGAGAAGAGATGTGATGGTTGCGCTCATTCGCAAGAAGATGATTACACTGAGGCTCTCAAGGCCTTTTTACAATAAACAAGAGTTTCAAAAAACCTAAACATCCAAAAACCTAACCCTAGGATATGAAGCGCCAAAAGTCATGTTGACCCCGTTTGGGTAAGTCAGTACATCAACTTCTCGGGGTCGTAACTTTTGCATACGATCTCCATTTTAGGCATATGATAGCCCATTGGAAATATCTATATGAGGAATACAATAGTTGCACAAAATGTCATAATGAAATTTTGTGACGGCAACATACCCCAAAAAACGTCGTTTAGGGCCTCAAAACGGCTCCGGAAGTTCAGGACCCGAAAAACTGCTAAAAATAGTAAATTATCAAAATTGCAAGAAATTTGTTTTGAGCCAGCTGGAAAAGGTGGGTGGCCACCAATATCCACCTGGATCACAACATCATCATCATATGGAAACAGAATGAGGCAGGTGCAACAACAACATTATGTGCTACTCTGATAGACCCTAGGGATCTGCCCAAGAATCATAAGATTCCCTAGGATATAAAATCCTAGCGGAGCTACCACGTGGTACTCTGACAGACCGTCCTTACCAAAGCTTTAGGATCTTCCCAGGAATCATAAGATTCCCTACAATTATAACAATCCTAATGGAGCTACCACTACTGACCAAAGCTGACATATGCATGCATAGGTACTTTGATAGACCATCCTTACCGGACCTTTGGGATCTGTCCAGGGATGATCATCCCCTTAGGATATAAAATCCTAACTGAGTTACCCATTATTGATCAGGATACCATGGTATCACTAGCATCACTCCCCCTTTCAAGGGAGGTCCTTTTGGACTATGCCAAGTTTTTCTTGAAAGTATTCAAACTTTACACGAGACATAGGATTGGTCTGCAACCTGCTCATTTGTGCCAACATATTTGGAGCTTTACAGCTCCCCTCTGCACCATATCACAAATGTAGTGATACTGGATTTCTATGTGCTTCGACTTGTCATGGAACACAGGGTTCTTCGTCATCTTTATACAACTCTGGTTATCACATAGATTCATGGTTGCTTCCATATTGAGATCAAATAGACTTGTCAACAACTTCTGAAGCCATATGGCTTCACAATTGGTGGAACATGCAACAATGTATTTTGCTTCTATCGTGTTGACAACAATAGTAGATTTCTTCCTACTCTGGTATGAAGTCATGGCTGGCACCATACTGAAACAACATCCTGAAGTGCTCTTTCTATCAGAAACACTTCCAGCCCAATCTGAATCTGTATAACCAATCAGTCTGAAGATATGATCTCCATAATAATAGAGAGCATATTCTAACGTACCCTTAAGGTATCTCATCACATGTTTTACAACTACAAGGTGAAAACATCTGGGCTTTACCAGATACTGAATCAAGGTGTTCACAACAAAACATATATCTAGCCTAGTATTCGTTAGATACATCAATGAACCAATAATATGTCTATACATAGTAGCATCAACCAATTTTGACGAAGTATCAACCAAGAGCTTAAATTTTGTTTCCATGGGTGTGTTCATGGCTTTACAACATATCAAACCTCTTCAGTACTTCAACTGCATACTTCCTTTGGTTAAGGAAGATCTTCTCTGGGCTCTACCAAACTTCAAGACCTAAGAAACAATGCATCAGGCCTAGGTCTTTCATATCAAATTCTGCAGCAAGCTTCTTCTTACAATATGATATGAGCTTCTCTTCACTTGTCAAGAATAAGTCATCCATATGTAGCAGCAATATAACTAGTGCATTATCCACAATCTTGAAGTAAATATTGGGATCAACTTTACCCTTGGTAAATCCCAAGCTCATCAGAAAACTATCAATCCTGCCATACCAAGCTCTTGGAGCTTGCTTCAACTTCTATACATGAGTCTTCTATCTTCAAATTTAAACCAAATTTTCACATCTCATTGTACCAACCTGGTACACTTGCTCAGCTTCAACTTAGTATGCACAATCATGTGCTAGCTCTATGTGATTTTTGCAAAGCATTATTTGTCTCATTGTTTGAGAGTGTGTCTTCTACTTTCTCTGAAACTGTTGCTCTGGGACTGGGACTCTGTACCTCCAGCCTTTCTGAGGCTGAGAATCATCGTAGTTGTTGAACTCTGAGAGTAGTTCATTTACTCTATTATGGAAACAACTTCACCTGAAACTGAGAGTGGCTCAATAACTGATACTGAAAATAACTCTTATCGTTTCATGGAGGTAACTCTATCTTCTATTTTAGTCATGTCTCCATGGTCCGACTAATGTACTACACCAACTGCCACTTAATTTTAAATATAGGTATTTTTCCCCCTGCATCTCATACTGTATATGAATCATGGTTGTTCTAGTTTTCTTCAAATACTAAAATTATTTCTTCGATTACTGGAGCAAGTGTCTTGTCATAGTCTTCTCCCTCTTGTTGGGAGAATCCTCTGGACACAAATCAGGCTTGTACATATTTATACTATTATCTGCAACATGCTTGATCTGTTAGATCAATCTTGGAGTCATCATTGACTTCCTTTCTAGTCTCACGGAAAAATCCATATCCCAAACCATCTGACTGACTTCCTTCTCTGTCACTGAAACAAAGGAATCTTCCTAGGAGATTTCATGTCTCCTAGAGGTATCTGAAGCTACGATCTAGTCTTCTCAACTCTTGGCATTTGTCTACGAGTCTTGGAAGATGTCTCTTTTTCCCATCTGATCCTCTCTGAGATCAGGCTCACCTTGTTCTCAATTTCTTTTGAGTCTACAAGGACTTCATAGTCTCTACAAGATATACTTGGTGTTGAATACCAAGTCTTAATATGAAAAGTTGAGTTAGACTTTAAGCGAATTCTGCTTCCTGTCGAGGTGGCTCCATTATCCTTTGAACAAGTTTATTTTGAGTTCTTGTTCTAATGTTCGGTCATCTTTGGAGCCCTCTGCTCCTTACAATCCATCTCCATATGAGATACTCTGTATCTCAAAAGTAGTTTCTTCTTCATCTTCTGACTGTATATGATCACGTATACGACTTGGATAGTATGTTCCATGTATCATCTAGTGTGTTTCCTCTTGCAACCGTCACTATAGCTTCCTCGAGGTTATCACCTGTGACTTGAAACAAGGTCAACGAAACACCAAGCAAGAATAATAATCTTTTGATAATAATAATAAAACAATAGCATGAATAATCGTCACAGTAGCTCCTTTAGAGATATCACTTGTGACTTGCCTGAAACAAAGATCAAAAGTAAGAAATACAATACAAAATTAGATCAACACTCTTCTAGTGTTGTGATCAAACATTCCTCCATGGTAACCTGGAACCAACATAAGAAGTTTCTCCTAGAGGAGATGTTAGTTGTATCTGGTAAATTATTACAATAAGAATTTATCTCAATATGCTCACATGCTACCAAGTATAATACTTTTCAAATACTGCTACCTCGACTATAATGTTTACTTGTAATGAGGTAGTCATCAAAATTGTCACGTGCAACTTTGAATTTTATCAACTTAATCAATCAAACCTGGGACCTGGATTATTTTCCTCAAGAATGAGTGTGTTTATTTTCTTCCAAGTCTCCTTCACTCAATATGACAAGTGATTTCTTCAACCTGTCCTCTATACTAAGACAATATGGTATCTTGATGGAAATCTAAGTTAGAGAATAAACTCTAATCTCATTCTAATACTTTGGATTTAATTTTTACCAAGGGTTAGTATGATGGTTATAACTTCATCATACAACCTTGATGTCAAAATAATAACAAATATATGCATATCAATATAATCAAACCTAGGGTGCATTAATCCTTTGAATGGGTTGGATCTGAGATCCTTTTGGATCTATGATTGTCAACAAATCCTTTCTCCTGCAAGTACCCTTTTAGAATAACAATACATTTTAACCATATGTAAGTACATACCTATGAAAGTATATTTCTAGGCTAAGATGCAATAAAACAACAGTCCCAACACTTCATAGAAACTTTTACTGCAATGGGTACTGCAGCTGGTGTTGGCACTGCAATTTGTGCTACAACTGGCATGAAGGAACTGGCACTGCAACTGCAACTAATAATGTAATTGAAACTATGATTGGTACTGAAACTATAACTGGTACTGGAACTGCAACTGAAACTGATAATGTAATTTAAACTATGACGGGTACTGCAACTGTAACTGTAACTGTAACTGGTACTGCAACTGCAACTTAGGGTTTTATGATGAAACCCTAATTTTTCAACTTTTAAATTTTGGAATTCTGATCAAGGGACTAGATGC
>ML798301.1:49163-61674 GCA_009831015.1 Picea engelmannii | reverse complement strand
TACTTCTAGATTGGGCTGCCAATGATGGGAAAGTTTGGTGATACTCAACCAATGATTCCTTATAGGAGGAAAGTGGAGGCGTTAGTGAAGACCCGTTGCAATGAAAATGTGAGTGTCAAATATGGTGCTATATAGATTATAGATCTAGAGCGCCCAGAGACATAGGACATTGTTGTGTCAGTGGTCCACATTGTGGGGACCCATGTTCTCCATAGTATATTAGGTGGATAGATTACACTTGTGGAGATTTTCCTGGTTGGGACCTACTATGGGTGAGCCTAGATGTTACTGATGATGTTGAAGTGCCAATTCACCTCCTTCCATAGGGCGTCAGGGGGTAATTGTGCTTTTGGGACAATTTATGTGCATTATTCTTCAAGAAAATTCCCACACTTCATCCTCATGTATGTGTCTATGATGGGGGTCCTTGGGAATTGAGGATGCAATGATTGGGCCAACTATTGAGATGGGGAGAGGTGGGGATCTGGGGAATGCGTAGGAAGAGGGTAGATAGTGAATAGATACTAGAGGATATGAGATAGAGGTTGGACCGACTACTGACAATATGTTGGGTATCAATTGCAACAAGGTTGTGTTATTGGTCAAACTCTCGTTAAAGGGAAATTCCAACCCTCTTTGGTAGAGCCTAGAGGAAACTACTAGGAAATCCACCCACTATCACCTTGGTGGCCTTGCCTCTCACTTTAAGGCTAAGGAAGGGGCTTACTAACCTAAGGAGGGTGTTCCTAAAGGTCAAGCTAAGCTAATTCATGTAGTGAAATATGGGAGCTCTCTAACTTGACAAAGAATTTATCAATTTTATCTTACCCGCTCTTTAGGATGCCAAACAAGCTTTCCTGTGTGAATAGGTATATCAAACAATCAATATTGAACAAGCTTCAAATGTGCTTATGTTATACCAATATGCGCATTCATATGACAAAATTATTCTTGGAAAGTGAAAGGTAGATCTTGCTCAATCAACCATAGGACCATAAGATGCTATAAAAAGTGGTAAACATGCATCCAATTACATAATGAAAAGTGACCATGAAACCATAGAAATTATCATAATTCATTCACCATATCATTAGCATCACAAATTGAGAGTCCAAATTGTCATTATCAAAATGTCGTCAACAATTACGATAACATATGCCAATGATGTCAACTTATGTTTAGAAAAGAAGGGAAGATATGTGTGCAAGAGATCGATTTGTTGTTATTTAAGATGGAAAAGGTAGAAGATCTATAACATTAGCACATTAAAATTATATCATTCAAAATATCAAAAATATTATTATGAGTTTGTTATCCCATGTAGCATGTAACTTGTATATCAACCTAGGCAATTTTATAACCTTAGGGTAGTGATCCAAACAGTGCACCTAAAACATTCGAAAGTGTATAATCATAACTAGTGAACCATGATAAATCCCACACATCAAAAATAAAGAACATTGGTACTTAAGACACCCTTGTCAATGAGTGTATGGAGCAGATTATAGCTTGACAATCAAAGTCCAAATGGAGCATGAAAATGACAACAAAATTACTCAGTATATTTTACTCCTTATAATGTCTCAAGAATCATCAAATGGTTATGAATTAGATCATTGAATGCAATCATTTAGAGAAATCCAACACAAGCATATAAGTGAGCAATTTATCATTTAAATAGTGATTTAAAGAATATAAATTAAAGGAGCATTTATCACTCTAGTAGGATAAATTGCTACCAATGATAGATGGATCAAATACTATAGTATTATCAAGCATTTGTGCACCAATATTGAAATGTGTTGATTTAGATCATGTATTAAAGGCGTTTACCATTCAAATATAGGAAAGACCGCACCTTTTGTAGTAAATAAACCCTTGAGACAATCCATAAAATGGTGAGACGTGAGCCCCAAAGACCAAGTCGCTCCACAGTGTATTGTATCAATTCAATTGAGGGTGTGTTTAAGATGCCAAAAGTATCAAAACGTTGCCAAAAGATTGTGCATCAAAGACATGTATTTTACCAGTTATTCAAGTTTATTAACCCTTTTCATGAGTGCCCAAGAACTAAAATAATAAGACATATTATGCATCCAAGTATTCAGATCATATCTTGGGAAGAAAATATCAAAATTTCTGCAGTGAACGAGTATTCAAACCCTCAAATAATCATTAAACCAGTGTGATGTTGGCACTAGAAACCAACTCGTTCCAAGATGTCTTGCATTTATTTAGTTTAGGATGTATTTGGGATGTCAATAATGCAAGTAGAATCAAGAGTACTACCATGATTTGGCCATCAATACAAGCAAACCCTACTCAGATTTATCAAATGCAACAATTATATTTAGCTTAGCATTTCATCAAACCATGGACTTATGTGTAATGTACCCAGCCACCTTGGTGCCTAATGGAATGACAAGGCACTGTAAATTTCACGATATCCCTTTGAAACGTAACATCACTCGTTACCAACAAACCCAAAATTTTCTTTGATACCACAAATTAACATACCCAACCCCTAGTTGAGTCACGCCACACCAAAATTCTTCTCTGATACCAAATCTTATTACGGAAATAACTCACCAATCCAATCCACATGTGCACAACCGACCTTGTGACACGCAAGCAGAGATTCAAGGCTCGCACCTGAATTTCATTGCCAATACTATTAAAATTGTCTTGCAGGTAACACTTGTTAACTACCATGCCCTGCATATGCAACAATTATGCAAAACTAACAATAACATGAATAGTCATGCATAATTATGTTCAATTTAAATTAACATAATTAATACAAACATACACATGATAAAATCATGTGAACACACATAAAAGAACATTTATCTTTTACTATAATTCACCAACTACGTGTAGACCTCAGACGTTCCTCCCAACCGTAGACTTTGGTCTCCATGCACTCTCAATAGAAAGTCACCTCGTAGTTAGATCTATGACTCCACCGATGCAAAGGCTCCTAAGACAACTAAGGTCTGACCCACAACATAAAACAACACAGGCTCAAGCACACACTCCAACAATAGTTCCCATCTCACAACCTCTCATTGCCCACAACCTATCCCACCCAAGGAAATGTACCCCCTTCCCTGCTCAACAGTCCTTCAGGCTATCCCACCTCCCTTCTAGGGCTTCATCAACAAGCCATCAAGGAAGTCTTAGAGTTTTGTAGCACTTGGAACATAAGGTTTCTCAAGGAGTTACAACACCCACTAGCCCATGCACGTAAAAAAATATGTCTATCAACTCTCTCACCTAGAGAGAATGCTCCACGAGCTTGACAACCCACTTCTTCAACCCAAATCACCAACAATTTACTGGATAGCAGTTAGCTCTAGATTCTCCTTACACTCTCCAGCCAAGGTATGGATGATCGATGCAACATTGAATTAATGATGGGAATTACACTAAGTTCCCCACATTATATCACATGTTCCTATCTTGATACTTGTCACTCTAGGAAATGCCTTTGACTCCACTTGGTAATTTGTTCCTCTCACTTAGGAATTTATGATAAAATTATAAAATAAAGCTTATGACTTAGGAATAATATTATTTTATTCCTTGGCTTAAGACCCCATGACTTATCCCTTTTCCCTTAGCCCCCTTTCCCTCTCATGGAGTCATGTACCCCCATACTCTTTCGTCTAACTTGGTCTGCAATAGTGATGTATTTTATTAATGAAAATGAGTGTGTTTACATAATAATTTTTTTAGGCTCACTAGGCTAATCACATAGGCACTTCGACCTCAAAATATATGTGTATATATATACAAAGGCACTCTAGCCCCAAAACATCTTGACTCACCAACCTACAAAGAATATGTACATATACAGCTTCGGGTTTGGCCTAGGGGTACTACATTAAGTGTTTGTGTGAAGTGATTATATCATTCTAGACTTTATGAGGCCCATACAACAACAAGATAGTAACCAAGAAACATTGAACCAATCTCAAAGAAGCATAAGTTAACATCATAGACTATATCGTTGCCCTTGTTTAGACATCGTTTTACCTTGGTCGAGCATGTATATCACTGAATTTCCTCAACAATAGCATGAATCCTTTTTAAAGGGGTCTAGATGTGTAATACCCCTAGACCAAACCCCAATTATAAATGTACTTATGCTTTATAGGCAGGTGAGGCGAGATGTTTTGGGCCAAAGTGCCTTTGTATATATGTTTTGAGGACAAAGTGCTTATGTGATTTGGGCTAGGTATCCCATGAGATGAAAGGCCAGCGAGCCTAATGAATGTAATATGTAATCACACATGATGATATTAATAAAATGCATCATCGCTACAGACCAAATTAGACAAAAAGAGTATGGAGGGCTAGGACTCCAGGAGAGGAAAGGGGGGTTAAGGGATTGAGAGGAAAAGAGGATAAGTCAAGGGGGATTAATCCAAGGAATAAAATAAAATTATTCCTAAGTCCTAAAGTCTTATGTAATGTTTTATCCTATGTTCCTAAGTGAGGGGAACAAATTACAAAGTGGGGGACAAGTTAGTTCCTTGAGTGCCAAGTTTCAAAAAAGGCACAAGCATATATAATGTTGGGAATTTGTGTAATTCCATCATTCATTCCATCATTTTCTCTCAATAATCATCCATCATCTGTACTTTTGTTGAGAGATTTGTGAATCTAGCGGTTACCCAGTAAATCCTTGGGGGTTTGGGTTGAAGAAGCAGGTTTTCAGGCCTGTGGAGCAATCTCTCTTGGTGAGAAAATTGTTGGGAATAGTTTTCCTTGTGTGGTGGGCTAGTGGGTGATGAAATATTTGAGAAACCTTTTGTTTCAGGTGCCATAGAGCTTTGAGATTTTATGACTATCCTGTCGCTAAAGCCTTGGAAGGGAAGTGGGACAATCGAAGAATTATTGAGTAGGGAACAGGTACACTTCCTAGGGTGGGATAGGTTGTGTGGAATGAGAGGTTTTGAGGTGGGAACTATTGTTGGATTTGGCATTGGGCATATTATTTATTGTGTTGTTATCATACCTTAGGTTGGCATAGGTCACATGTTCCCTGGTGGATTCATATCCCCAGCTAGGGGGTGACTTGTTGTTGAGAGTTTATGAACAACAGAGTCTACGATTGGGAGGAACGTTTGAGGTCTGCAGCCAATCAATGATTTGATTAAAATATAAGTGTATTTTATGTGCTATTGTGATGTATATGATGTGTTATTTATGTTTAATCATATTATGTTGTAATTGTATATAATTATGCATGGATTATTTATTGTAGAACTGCATAATTGTGTTCATATGCAGGGTATTTAGTTATGAAATGGTATTAGAGGAAAATTAGTTTTTGGTGTGGTTCAACTTGGATGGTTGGGGATGCTACATTGTGGTATTAGAGACACAAGTTCAACACTGAGCCTGTATGGCCTGAAGACAACACAGGGATGTTGGAATTGTAGTGGAAAATGTTCAGAAAATGTCTGCAAAGTGTTTGACAATATTTCCTAACCAGTAGTTGGGAAATTTCATGACGAATATGAGGAGATGGACCATAGGGGTTAAAATCCCCAATTTTAACCTATGTTAGGGAATTTTTAAGCCTGGAATCGGCTTGATTTTAGGAGTTGCAGAGAAGCCATGGAAAAATTAGGCGAAATTGGACAAAAGCCCCAATTCCTGAAGTGGAATTCGTTGAGAAATTGACACAGAAGTGTTGAATTTTGGGTGCAATAGTGAATTGGCATGCATAGGGCCAAAAATTGGCCATAGAAAGCTAAATTTCATAGCTTCCATGGTGGCCTATGCGGAAATTTGAAAATTATGCAATTTTGGAAAAATTCAAAATTTGGGAAAATTTGGCTATTTTTTCATAATGTTAGCAATGTCACAAAGGCCACATGGCATTGATGTGGAAATGGTGATGTGGACTTCCACAGTGGAATTCAAGTGCATAGTGGTAGGCTCTATGGTGATGTGGTGCGGTGACGGACTACAATATTGACCGAAACTGTTGGTGGTATCGCATGTCGAGGGAGTGGTTTTGGAAACATTTATTGGCAATGCAAAACCAATAGGAATGCGCCCCATATCATGGGTGAAACCACCATCGCATCACAGAGGAGTTGTTAAATTGCGTTCATGTTGATCATGTGAAATGAACCACAACCATTGATCTTTTGATCATCTTTTCCATTTGATTTGGGAGCTGGAAGGTCCATGGTGG
Source organism: Picea engelmannii (assembly GCA_009831015.1). Classification (NCBI taxonomy): domain Eukaryota; kingdom Viridiplantae; phylum Streptophyta; class Pinopsida; order Pinales; family Pinaceae; genus Picea; species Picea engelmannii. The sequence continues at coordinate 55,460 of ML798301.1, read as the reverse complement.
CAGGGTCGGCAGTGCACAGTGGCGGGCCTGGGGATAACATGGGTGCCAAATTATGGGAGGTGGTATTGACCGATATTGTAAGCAGTATCACATGGTAGCAAGGTGGTTTTTCAAAAATATTTTGGCGATGAGAAGCAATTGGGAGGATGTCACGTATCATGGGAGAAACCACTATCACATCATGGAGGGATGTTAACCCTCACACAAGTTGATGATGTAAAATTGTCAAAAGTCGTTGATTGTGCCCCAATCTATGTCATTAGATATGGGGTGAGAAAAATTTGTTCATGTGCCAAGGTAAGAGTGCCGGATGGGACCTATTATCACATGAACTTGTCAGAGTCTTGTGGGTTTGTGGTTTATACCTAAGTCTGTAATTTTCCCCTGTCTTTATCCTTTTCGAATAAAAAATTCCTAAGTTTGTCCCCTTTCGACGTGTAAAGTCATCTTTTGTGTGCCCTTGTTCATTTTTATGCCTTGGTTTCCCTCAATATCTTAACCGAAAGAAATCTCAGCCCCAAGCCCCTCTTTTTTTCTACGAGGATGAGCACTCGCCTCCTGCGTTCCATTCACTGGTCTCCTTGTTTTCTCAGCTCACAGCCATTCATCCAAATTCTTGATCGTGCAAGCCACAACCATGAACACAAATCACATCTTTCTTAACAGTATGTTTCGAGATTGAAGCATGAGAAAAAGACAGTTTTAATATTTCAACGGTAGAGATTCTAGGAATAGTCCAGATCAGCGGCTCACGGGCGTTTGGGAGTGAAAACTGTTAAATTTTTTTAATTAAATAAAGTACCAAGGCAAGTTTTTCTCTTCCCTAGGTGCCTAAGGGGGAGAAAGTGCATAATGTGGGTCCTAGTCATTTAATTTGTGAGATGCAAATTAAAAGGTGACTTTATGACTAAAGTGAGGGTGAGTGAAGAGACACCAAATCTCAGCCACCCATCTAATCTAATCTCAACCGTTAGATTAGAAAACCCCTCACCTTCCCTCATGAGGTCGATTAGGGCAAGGGGGCGCACCCATTCTTGGGTTGTTCATTCATTTCTTGTTGAGAGAGCAAGAGAGAGCAGAGAGAGGTCGAGCTAGAGAAGAGAGATAGCATTTGTTGAAGGACAACATGCATCCCAAGGCAAATAACAACACGGTTTTCAAGCCAGCAGACAACAAGGAAGAACAGGTTGTACCGTACGAATTTCTAAAGGCCATACAACATTAAATATGCATAGAAATCGAGGAGGACAACAGTTGTGTTTTTTCTAAGAGTATTGGCATGCATTCCAAGGCTAACGTACAACATTAATTAGCACAGAAATCGAGGCAGGAGCTGGGCACAATTGTCTGAGCATAGAAAATCTGTACAGTCCATACGGACATGCACAGAATTCAAGGGGCCATACTGTCATAAATTATGGGCACATTTTTCGAGGTGCTAGCACGTTTTTGAAGACATTTTCCTACTGAGTTTTCCGTACAGTCTTGGCATAATTTTTGGGCACGAATTTCGAGACATTCCATACAGCACTAATTGCTAGGACAGTCGTATAGTGTAGGGACTTCTAGTTCAGAAATCGAGGAGCAAAAGCTACAACAATGTCCAGATAAGTTTGTGTAAATTTCTGAAGATGAATATGTTGTAAAATATTTTTCTCAGAAGCCCATAAATAATAAAAATCCCTCTCTCACTGGTTTTCCCCTTGTGGGTTTTTCCAGGGTCAAGGTTAGGCCAAAAAATTTTGTGTCTAAATTTTATGAGTTTTGCATACTGCTAATATTTAATTTCTGCACTTAAAATGATGTTCAGAATCCTCATGTTTCAGTTCTGAAGTTTATTTTCTGCTAAGTATTTATTTGTTGATATAAAATTGGGTTTGGGCATTAAACATTGGCTGAAAAATCAGTGAGACTGAAACTGGGTTGGGATCTGAAATTTGAACATGGTATCAAAGTTGAGTTGAAGAGAGGTAGAGTTTTTAGCAGACATAAAGTTGGGACAGCAATCACTTCACAGGGAAGATTTTTGAATTTGTGATTTTCAGCAAAAAGAGGGTCAATGGCTATTGGTTTGAGAGTTGAGGACAGACTTGATGGGGCATCAAATTTTGGTGCTTGGAAGGAGAGGATGATCTTGCTTTTGCAAGAAAACAAGTTGTGGGATATTGTGGAGAATACCACTACTCATCCTCTTGTGCTACCTACTGATGCTACTCTTCTTTCAGCCTATACTAAGAAGAGTATCAAGGCTAAGAGATTTATTCTTGATGCCATCAAGGATCATTTGATTCCTCACTTGACGGGGAAGACACATGCCTATGAGATGTGGGAGTCTTTGACTAAACTGTACCAGAGTACAAATGAGAACCAGAAGATGGTTTTGAGGGAAAAACTAAAGAGCATAAAAATGACCAAGGCTGAAAATGTGGTCACATACCTTACTAGATTGACCCAGGTGAGGGATGAGCTTGGAGCTGTGGGGGAAGCCATAGCTGACAGTGATCTTGTGAGAACAACATTGAATGGAGTCTCCAAGCAATGGGTTGTTTTTGTGGAGGGCATTGTTGCTAGGGAGAAGCTTCGTGGTTGGGAACGTCTTTGGGATGACTTTGTTCAAGAGGAGACCCGGAGAGGTTATGTACATGGAAGTTCATCTACAGGTCATGAGGAGGAGAATGTGGCTCTTTCTACCACTAGCAATAATAAGTTCAATAAGGGTCCAAAGGGAGGACAGAATCCCAAGGGTGAAAGGAAGAAAGACATGAGAAAATTCAAGTGTTTTGCTTGCCATAATTTTGGGCACAATGCAGGATAGTGTACAAGCAAGAAGAAGAAACAAACAACAGCTTCAGCAGAGGTGGAGGAGTTTTCCACCAAGTTTGACAAGGAATTTTCCTTGATTGCATGTCTATACTCGAGGACCACTACTACAGATGCTTGGTATATTGACGGTGGTGCCTCTCTCCATATGATAGCAATTCATGAGCACCTGACAGATCTTACATGGTGTGGAGATGCAGAGGTAGTGCTTGGAGATGACCGGGAGGTCAAGGTGGCTGGTTGTGGGACCGTATCATTTCGGAGGGAGTCTTTGCATCCCATGACTTTGACAGAGGTTCTATATGTTATGGGCTTGAAGAAGAACTTAGTGTCAGTTTCTATTATTGAGGAGAAGGGATATGAGTTCTTGTTCTGTGATGGGCAGGTGCTTCTTTTCCCCAGAGGATATAGCATCACTTTGGCCAAAGTGATTGGTACTAGACATGAGAGGTTGTACAAGTTCGTGTTCCAGCTAGTGAGAGCATTGATTCATTCTACTAGTAGCAGCAGTGACCTATGTGAGATATGGCATAGGAGGATGGCACATTTTCACCATGGGGCTTTGAGAGTTCTGAGGGAGATGGTGACAGGAGTTCCATATTTCAGTTCAGAGCACCATGAGTTATGCAAGGGGTGTGCTTTGGGAAAGAACACCAAGACTTCTTTTCCGAGCAGTGACAGTAGAGCAGCAGGGATACTTGATCTTATACATTCAGATGTATGTGGCCCAATGTCTTTGGCATCGTTGACTGGTTCCCTATACTATGTTGTATGCATTGATGACTTCTCTCGGAAGTCCTAGATTTTCTTCATGAAGACCAAAGGACAGGGCTTCAATCAGTTCCAAGAGTTCAAAGCTCTTGTGGAGAACCAAACAGGGAAGAAAATTGGAGTCTTGAGATCGTACAATGGGGATGAGTATACCTCCAAGGAGTTCATGGATTTTTGTGCAGGAGAGGGCATAAGGAGGGAGTTGATTGTTCCTTACAACCCATAGCAAAATGGGGTTACAGAGAGGAAGAACGAGGCCATTTTTGGGGCTGTGAGAGCCATGCTACATGATCATAGGTTGCCACTATTTCTATGGGTTGAGGCATGCTACACTGCAGTTTATCTACAGAACAGGAGTCCTTACAGGGCTGTGGGGAGCATGACTCCTGAGGAGGCTTTCTGTGGGAAGAAGCCTGAGGTGGGGCACTTTCAGATTTTTGGGTGCATCACTTATTCATATGTCCCTTTTGAGAAGAGGAAAAATTTGGAGCCCATGGCAGAGAGAGGGATCTTTGTTGGGTACAGTGAGACTTCAAAGGATTTCCGTATTTACCTTCCTTCCTTGAGGAAGACTGTCTTGAGGAGGGATGTCGGATTTGAGGAGGATATAGCCTTTAGGAAGTCTAGAGGTACAGAGAGAGGTGAGCAGTCTTCACCTCATATTCAGGTGATCCCACAGTAGACTACAGTGACACAGAGTTCGGGGCCACTAGCTTCAGTGACGACAGGTTCACAGGTGACAGGGCCACAGAGTTCAGTTTCACAGGCTACTGGTCCACAGGTTTCAGGATCAGTTACTTCAAAGTCTACAACAGGATCATTGTCTACAACAGATGTGGTTGAGCAGGGAGAATCCCCTCCACAAGACACTACTTCAAAGAGGAGGAAGCCCAAGTGGCTTCAGGACACTTTGAGGGAGGCACAGGGTTCAGTGGGGAATCCCAGGTAGGCGGTGAGGGAGAGTAAACCTCCTGAGAGGTTTTACAGCTACATCGCGATGGTGAGAAGTATTCGGGAGTCTGAGCCTTCCACTTTTGAGGAGGCCTCTAATAGACAGGTATGGAGAGATGCCATGATGGAAGAGTACAATTCCATCATGAAGAATGATGTCTGGGAAGTTGTTCCTAGACCTGAGGGGAAGTCAGTGGTGACTTCCAGGTGGATCTACAAGCTAAAGCATGCTCTGGATGCCAGCATTGAGAAGTACAAAGCTCTCTTTGTGGATCGGGGGTTTTCACAGGTTGAGGGAGTTGACTATGAGGAGACCTTTGCGCCGGTTGCTAGATACACTTCGATCAGGGCAGTGATTTCCATTACAGCAGAGATGGGTTGGAAGATCCACCAGATGGATGTGAAGACTACATTTTTGAATGGTCTTATTGAGGAGGAGGTGTATATTAAGCAACCATTGGGCTTTGAGGTGAATGGGAGAGAGTCTAATGTGTGTATACTGAAGAAGGCATTCTATGGGCTGAAACAAGCTCCCAAAGCTTGGTATTCGAGGATAGATGCCTATTTGCAACAGTTGGGTTTTGAGAAGAGTGAGGCGGATCCCAACCTATACTTCATTGTGGTTGGAGAGGATCCTTTCATTCTTATGCTTTATGTGGATGATCTTTTTACTACAGGGGCAGAGAGATTCATCAGTAGCTGCAAGGAGAGCCTTGCTTCAGAGTTCGAGATGAATGACATTGGACCGATGCATTACTTTTTTGGATTGGAGGTTTGGCAAGAGCCTAGACACATCTTCCTGGGACAAGGGAAGTATGTGTGTGATATTCTGAGCAGATTTTAGATGGGGGATAGTAGGCCCATGACCACTCCCATGATTACCAACTGGAAGAAGCTTCATGCTTCTGAATCATAATTGGTGGATTCCACTTTGTATCGTCAGTTGATCGGGTCATTGATGTATTTGGTCAATACTAGGCCATATATTTGTTTTGTTGTCAACACTCTCAGTTAGTTCATGGTGGAGCCTAGGAGAGTGTATTGGGTGGCAGCAAAACATGTGCTCAGGTATCTTTGTGGTACGGTAGATTATGGTTTGGACTATCATAGAGGAGATGGAGTTCGTATGGTTGGCTATACAGACTCGAATTGGATAGGATGTGTCAGTGACAGGAAAAGCACTTCAGGGTGTTGCTTTGGATTGGGATCAGCAGTTGTGTCTTGGTTCAGTCGGAAGAAAAAATCAGTGGCTTTGAGTTCGACAGAGGCTGAGTATATGGCAACTAGTCGGGCTAGTTGTGAGGCCCTTTGGCTTCGCAAGATGTTGGTGGGATTGTTCGATGTGCAGTTGAGGCCTACCGTGATTTACTGTGATATTCAGAGTTGCATCAAACTCTCAAAGAATCCAGATTTTCATGATCGGTCTAAGCATATCGAGATTCGGTATCACTTCATCCGTGATTATGTTCAGAGAGGAGCTGTGGAGCTACAGTACATATCTACAGAGGGGCAGGTTGCAGACATACTCACCAAGGCATTGAACAGGGGCAAGTTTGTATTTTTTAGGGACAAGCTTGGAGTGGTGAGTAACACTTTCCTCGGTATGAGGGAGTGTTAATTTTTTTTAATTAAATAAAGTACCAAGGCAAGTGTTTCTCTTCCCTAGGCGCCTAAGGGGGAGAAAGTGCCTAATGTGGGTCCTAGTCATTTAATTTGTGAGATGCAAATTAAAAGGTGACTTTATGACTAAAGTGA
>ML798301.1:22133-49063 GCA_009831015.1 Picea engelmannii | reverse complement strand
GTTCCTAGACCTGAGGGGAAGTCAGTGGTGACTTCCAGGTGGCTCTACAAGCTAAAGCATGTTGTGGATGGCAGCATTGAGAAGTATAAAGCTCACTTTGTGGCTCGGGGGTTTTCACAGGTTGAGGGAGTTGACTATGATGAAACCTTTGCGCCAGTTTCTAGATACACTTCGATCAGGGCAGTGATCTCAATTGCAGCAGAGATGGGTTGGAATATCACCAGATGGATGTGAAGACTACATTTCTGAATGATCTTATTGAGGAGGAGGTGTATATTGAGCATCCATTGGGCTTTGAGGTGCATGGGAGAGATTCTCATGTGTGTAGACTGAAAAAGGCATTGTATGGGCTGAAACAAGCTCCCAGAGCTTGGTATTCGAGGATAGATGCCTATTTGCAGCAGTTGGGTTTTGAGAAGAGTGAGGCGGATCCCAACCTATACTTCATTGTGGTTGGAGAGGATCCTCTCATTCTTTTTCTTTATGTGGATGATAATTTTATTACAGGAGCATAGAGACTCATCAGCAGTTGCAAGGAGAGCCTTGCTTCAGAGTTCGAGATGAATGACATTAGATTGATGCATTAATTTTTTGGATTGGAGGTTTGGCAGGAGCCTGGACACATCTTCCTGGGATAGGGGAAGTATGTGTATGATATTCTGAGTAGATTTCAGATGGGGGATAGCAGGCCCATGACCACTCCCATGAGTACCAGCTAGAAGAAGCTTCATGCTTCCAAGTCACAGTTGGTGGATTCCACTTTGTATCGTTAGCTGATTGGGTCATTGATGTATTTGGTCAATACCAGGCCAGATATTTGTTTTTTTGTCAACACTCTCAGTCAGTTCATGGTGGAGCCTAGGAGAGTGCACTGGGTGGCAGCAAAACATGTGCTCAGGTATCTTTTTGGTATGGTAGATTATGGTTTGGACTATCATAGAGGAGATGGAGTTCGTCTGGTTGGCTATACAGACTCGGATTGGGCAGGATGTGTCGGTGACAGGAAAAGCACTTCAGGGTGCTACTTCGGATTGGGATTAGCAGTTGTGTCTTGGTTCAGTCGGAAGTAGAAGTCAATGGCTTTGAGTTCGGTAGAGGCTGAGTATATGGCAGCTAGTCAGGCTAGTTGTGATGCCCTTTGGCTTCGCAAGATGCTGGTGGGATTGTTCGGTGTGTAGTTGATGCCTACCATGATTTACTGTGATAATCAGAGTTGCATCAAACTCTCGGAGAATCCATTTTTTCATGACCGGTGTAAGCATATCGAGATTTGGTATCACTTCATCTATGATTATGTTCAGAGAGGAGCTGTGGAGCTACAGTACATATCTACAGAGGAGCAGGTTGCAGACATACTCACCAAGGCATTGAATAGGGGCAAGTTTGTATTTTTCAGGGACAAGCTTGGAGTGGTGAGTAACACTTTCCTCGGTATGAGGGAGTGTTAAATTTTTTTAATTAAATAAAGTACCAAGGCAAGTGTTTCTCTTCCCTAGGCGCCTAAGGGGGAGAAAGTGCCTAATGTGTGTCCTAGTCATTTAATTTGTGAGATGCAAATTAAAAGGTGACTTTATGACTAAAGTGAGGGTGAGTGAAGAGACACCAAATCTTATCCACCCATCTAATCTAATCTCAACTGTTAGATTAGAAAACCCCCCACCTTCCCTCATGAGGTCGATTAGGGCAAGGGGGCGCACCCATTCATTTCTTGTTGAGAGAGAAAGAGAGAGCAGAGAAAGGTCGAGCTAGAGAAGAGAGACAACATTTGTTCAAGGAGAGCACACATCCCAAGGAAAATAACAGCATGGTTTTCAAGGTAGCAGACAACAAGGAAGAACAGGTCATGTTGTACAAATTTTTGAAGGCCATACAACATTAAATGTGCACAGAAATCGAGGAGGACAACAACTGCATTTTTTTTTAGAGTATTGGCATGCATTCCAAGGCTGTCGTACAACATTAATTGGCACAGATATCGAGGCAGGAGTTGGGCACGATTTTCTAAGCATAGAAAATCCATACAGTCCATACGGACATGCACAGAATTCAAGGGGGCGTACTGTCATAAATTATGGGTGCATTTTTCAAGGTGCTGGCATGTTTTTCAAGACGTTTTCTACTGGGTTTTTTGTACAGTCTTGGCAGAATTTTTGGGCATGAATTTCAAGACATTTCATACAACATTAATTATTGGGACATCCGTAGAGTGTACGGATTTCTATTTAAGAAATCGAGGAGAAAAAGCTACAGGAATGTCCATATAAGTTTGTGTAAATTTCTAAAGATGAATATACTGTAAAAGATTTTTCTCAAAAGCCCATAAATAATAAAAATCCCTCTCTCACTGGTTTTCCCCTTATGGGTTTTTCCAGGGTCAAAGTTAGACCAAAATTTTCTGTGTCTAAATTTTCTGAGTTTTTCATACTGCTGATATTTTATGTCTGCACTTAAAACGATGTTCAGAATCCTCATGTTTCAGTTATGAAGTTTATTTTCTGCTAAGTATTTATTTGTTGATATAAAATTGGGTTTGGGCATTAAACATTGGTTGAAAAATCAGCGAGACTGAAACTGGGTTGGGATCTGAAACAAAAACTTCACAAAGTATAGCGCCAGAGCAAAAATCCCCGAAGTGAATATGAGTCATTGATCTTAAAGGGGACAGGTGGTTGTTGATCCAAGCCTTCGAGGGAATGAGATTTGGGAGATTTGAAATGATAATTGCTTAGAAATACTCAAGGGCCGAAGCCCAAAGTCCCGAAGAGCCAAAGTCGTTGAAGGGTCGAAGTTGTCGAAGTTGTCGAAGTGGCTGAAGGCCCAAAGTCCCAAAGGCCCAAAATGGATCTGATTCATTGATCAGCAAGAGCCACGCGTTGTCAGGTCCACAGCTCCGGGTAAAAGCACTTGGAAGCCCAGGTTTGATATTTGATTTTCCCGGAGTCTGGAGACCCGAAAAGAATCTTAGCCATTGATCTCATGGAGCCACGCATCATCAGATCCCTAGCTTGGGAGAATTTTCTTGGAGAAAATAAAGTTTGACTATTGAAAGGCTCGAAGCCCAAATCGTGAAGTAGATCTCGATCGTTGTTTTGAAAAGGGAATATCTGATCCATCAATCTAAAAGACACCAGAGCTGGGCCATTGATCAGGGAGCCTCATCTCAGATCACAAGATCAATGGTTGTGCTCCATTGCGGGGTCGGAAGGTGTACACGTTTTAAAATTTCAAGGGCGGGTCACAATCGGAACCGTGGTTTTTAGAAAGGGACGTGTGGTGGTTCATGGTGAATTGCGGGGACAAAAGTGGTTTGCTTTCAAACCACCCTTGGTTGTGCCTGCAATCGTGAAATTGCGTAGGGTCATTTCCCTAGGTCATATTGAAGAAGGAGTAGGGGAGCAGGAGTTTTTCCCATTGACCTCCACTCATATAAAACCAACATCCACCAAAAACTTTGATGGGTACTAGGGTTATCCTCCCGCAATCTGAGGGTGACTCTCAGTGCTAACATTCTTGGTGTCATTATCGGGGACGAATTGAAGACATTTCCCTGGGTAAGAACGACAAAGAAATTATGATTATGAAGGTTCATCAGATATCAGTACCATTGAAGATTGCAACTTGCACCTCGCGACTCCATTGTTTTAGTTGTGGCTCCTAAAGGCAGACACACGAGATATACTCCACTGTTGCCTCTAGTAACACCTGAAGCTGACCTGGAGAAAATTATCAGAAAAGGAAAGACCCCTCAGAAAGGTACTTCAACTTTTGTACCAGGTGATCCTGGTAATTTTCTTAATCCCTCTTTAAAAACTCCAGTAGATGTTTCTAATTCACTTGTTATACCGTCTGTTGGGGTTTCAAGAAATTTAAATTTTGGGAGTTTTCCTATTGATTTCTCTCCTCCTAGTCTTGGTGTGGAAGGAGAAAGATTTGACACCACTATTTCCCCTGAAGTCGTACAGTGGTTTAGACCCAGAACCTTGGAAGACTTTCCCACTCCGGGCTTTACTACTCCTCCTCCTATTAAAATTGCAGCGTTTACAGAAGGAGAAACCTTTGTTCCCTCGATCCCCGTAGCCTTTTCCCCCAATACCCAGCCATTTCCTTTTCCTCCCAGGAGCTCAGTCCCAATCTTACCTTTCCAAATTCCATCTCCCCCTGCTTCTCTTCCAGTTCACATCCCAATGGCAGGTGCTAATCCACCTAGAGACAGGATGGATGACATAGTGGTTGCTAGATATGCCCCTCTCGTCTTACCTCAGCCTTTGAATAATCTCCCAGTCGAAGGCTACCTTAAAGAGTTTCCCAAGTTCATGGGGGAGGAAAGCATAATTGTTGAACAACACCTTGAATCCTTTTATAGTTTTGCAGATAATCGTGTCATTGTGAAAGAAGATGTATGGATGAGGGTTTTTTTTCATAGCCTGGATGGTGAGGCTAGGAGATGCTTCAACGGCTTGGCCCCCGGATCTATTGATTAGATTCAAGCCTTAGATGATACATTTTTAAGACATTGGGGGGATAAAAAAGATTTTCTCTATTATATTACGGAGTTTGGGGCGCTTAAGAGGAAAGAAGGGGAATCTGTTTCAGATTTCTCAAAAAGATTCAATAGGATATATGGTAAGATTCCCCTTGAAATAAAACCCACTGAAACCTCGTCCAAGGTTACCTATGTTAGTTCTTTTGACCCCGAGTTTTTCCTCCTGTTGAGAGATAGAAGGGCCACCTCATTGGTTCATATGCAAGATGCATCCATTGAAGTAGAATCTAATCTAATGGTAGTAGACAAACTCATGAGAAAATCTGATAGAGACAGGAGAAGAAGTAAATCTAAAGCTCCAGCCTCTGATTCCTCTGTTTCCCACCCCCGAGAAGATGAAAGCGCCAGGCTGATAAAATCACTTTCTGCTGAGGTGGAAAGGTTGAAGTTGGAATCCAAGCAGAGCTATAGGTATCCCCAAAATGTTGATAATAGGGGTAGCTTCAAAAGACCAAATAATGCCCCCCAAATCATCTAAAGAGATTAAAGAAACAGAGATAGAGATGATCAAAAAATTCAAGCTCTTCTCCAAAATAACCTTGTTACTAACGAAGAAGGAGAGGAAGAAGAGCTTGATCCTGAAATTCATTGTCTTGGGGACACCTCCTCATTTCCTCATTTAACCCAAACTGAATATGAGGAGTCTCTCATGGATATTCAATTAAATGATCTAAGCAAAGGGGAAAAGGCCAACAACAATCCAAATAGATATAATCTGAGGTCAAAAAAGAAAGAGGGGAAGCTTGATATTTTTTAGCAGCCTACCAGAACTGAGAATCCTGCTAAAGAGGTGGAAGACAACAGTAAAGAAAATAAGGTGCAAGACCCCCCATCAATGGTCAAAAGCCTTATCCCAGAAGTGAAGGAAATTCTAAAGCCTCCTTCCTCTTTTACATTTGAGCATGAGATCCAAAAGATTAGGATCCCTATCCCTCTTTCAAAGTTGGTCAAGTGTGAGGAATTCCAAAGGTGCCTCTCCAAAGTGTTGCAGCTGAAACCTTCATCTCATCCCGCAGACTCAGTCAACCTCCAAAATGAAAAGTCAGTTGTCATACTAGGGCCTTTGGTAGAAGACAGAGATGATTCCTCACCTCCCTTTTATACATCATTGAACGCCCATGATAAGGTGTTACACAATTGCTTGATGGATTCATGAGCATCTCACAATATTGTGCCTAAAATTGTCATGGATGAGTTGGGGTTGGAAGTTACAAAAACCTACCATGACATATATTCATTCGATTCTAGGAAAGTGAAATGCCTCGGGGTTATTAAAGACCTGGTCATCTCCTTGTTCCAATTGCCAATGAAGAGTGTGGTCATGGATATAGTGGTAGTTGATGTCCCTCCTAAGTTTGGGATGTTTTTTTCTAGATCATGGATCAAAAGACTAGGGGGAAATTTTCATATGGATTTGTCATATGCCATCATTCTTGTGTTTAGAGGGGAACATAGAAGGCTTTATAGAGAAGCATAACTTGCCTACATTATCAGTGATGAAGTCAATCCCATCAACCACCCCATTTTCTCAGTTGATATTGATTTAGAAACCAGTATTTTGCAGCTCTCTGATGTTCCTCAACCACCTATTGAAATTATAAAGCAGCCTATTACATTTCGCAAAGAGCATCCCCCCAAGACCTCTGTGTGGAAAAAAAAAATATGGAGCCTCTTATAAAGAAAGTGTTTGTGCTGGAGTAGTTTTTATTTCCCCCACCCAAGAGACCATATCTCTTTCCTACAAGTTGGAATTTGAAACAACAAACAATGTGGCACAATATGAGGCTCTTGTCTTTGGGTTTTAGAGCTGCCAAAGACATGAAAATTGAGGAGCTAGCAGTGTTTGGAGACGTTGAGTTGATTGTTCATCAAGTCAAAAATATGTATCAAGATAAGAACCTAAGGTTAAGGGCCTATAGAAATGAGGTATGGGATATGATTGACAGTTCCTTCTTGGCTTTTAATATTTCATTTGTTCCAAGGGAGGAGAACTCTGTGGCAGATTCCCTGGTGGTCTCAACAAGTAATTTTAAGGTACCTTTGCCCCCCAAACTCAAATATGAGGTGGAGATAAAATACAGACCCTATATTCTTGACAACATCAAACATTGGAAGGTATTTGAAGATGATATTGAGATAAAAAGTTCCTCGATACCGTGGATGAATTTTCTGATGTGCATATTGACCAGGATCGAGATTATGAAGAAAACCCTCATGTTGTTGTTTTTACGAATAATATTTCTAACCATCATATTGTCCAGTTGCCTAGCAACCATATTCCAAAGGGGCTTGTCCCTTTGGAGATATTGTTTGATAGAAATGATGTTGTTTTAAAGGTTTAAGGATCAACTGAAGAGGCTGATGTGACTAAATGCAATCTAGGAATGGAGGAGGATCCCAAATTGGTCAAATTGTCTAGCAGCTTGTCAAAAGAAAAAACGGTTGAGTATGTCGAACTCTTGAAGGAGTTCATTGATGTATTTGCTTGGACATACAAGGATTTGAGAACATATGACCCCAGCATCATTGAACACAAAATCCCTTTGAAAGAAGATGTCAAGCCTTTCAAGAAGAAGCTCAGAAAAATAAATCCCATGTCATTGTCGATTATGGAAAAGGAAGTCAAGAAGTTGTTGGATGCACAGATCATCATCCCTTTGAGATTTTCAAAGTGGGTGGCTAATTTGGTCCCTGTCAGGAAGAAGAATGGGGAAATCAGATTGTGTGTTGATTTCATAAATTTGAATAGGAGATCCAAAAAGGATAACTACCCCTTTTCGAAAATGGAGCACATTTTCCAGAGAGTGACTGGTTCATCCAGGATGTCTATGGTCGATGGTTTCTCTAGTTACAATCAGATCTCTGTATTGCCTGAAGATAGAGAAAAGAAAGCTTTCACAACTCCTTGGGGCACATTCATGTATGCTAAAATTCCCTTCGGATTGATGAATGCGGGAGCAACCTTCCAGTGAGATATGGACATTGCCTTCATTAGAGAAAAGGATAAATTTGTAGTCATCTATCTGGATGACATTATAGTATTCTCCAGGTCTGATAAAGAGCATTGTTTTCATATGAGGAAGGTTTTCCTGAACTGCAGAAGGTTTGGTCTCTCCCTCAATCCCAAGAAGTCTTTATTTTCCATGCAGGAGGGAAAATTGTTGGGGCATATTGTGTCAGCTGAAGGGGTAAATATTGATCAGAGCAGAGTGGAGGTCATCCAGTCCTTGTCATTTCCCAGATCCAGGAAAGAGGTTCAATAATTTTTGGGTAAAATCAACTTTCTAAGGAGCTTCATTTCTAATTTTGTTGAATTGGTTAAATACATTACAGCCATGCTCAGGAAGGGGAATGAAGTGAAATGGACTATTGAGTCCAGAGATTCTTTCAACCAAATTAAGAGGGCATTGACTGAAGCACCTGTGCTCATCAACCCAGACTATTCCAAGGAATTTCATATATTTTCCTTCGCTTCATCTGATACACTAGTTGTTGTTTTGTTACAAAGAAATGCAAAAGGGTTAGAGCAACCTATTTCCTTTTTCATCGGAGCACTGAGGGATGCAGAAATAAGATATGATATCATGGAGAAGCAAGCTTATGCTTTGGTGAAATCCCTCAAGGATTTTAGGGTCTATATTATGCATTCAAAAATTATTTCATATGTCCCCTCGGCCTCAGTAAAGGAGATTCTAATCCAACCTGATATTGATGGGAAGAAAAGCAAGTGGATCACCAAAATTCTGGAGTTTGACTAGAAAATAAAACCCACCAAATTGGTGAAAGGCCTAGGTTTAGCCAGGTTACTGGCTTAGTCGAATTGCAAGGCATTGGGGGTAAATTTCATGAATGTAGACTCGAAAATTCAACAAACTAAGATTGTTGATGAAGACTGACATGTTAGCCCCAACTTAGCAGAATGCACCTGTTATAAAGACATCATACACTTCCTGTAGAAGTTGAAGCCTCCTGATGGTTTGGAAAAAAACAAGGCGAGAGATTTGAAACTCAAAGCAATCAAGTATTGTATCATTGATCAGGTGTTGTAATGGAAGGACCCTCTGGGAGTTATGTTGAGATGTCTGGACCCACAAGAATCCAAAAGGGAAATGATTGATTTTCATGACAGCTCATGTGGGGGACATCATTTTTGGAGGACCACAGTGTATAAGATCCTCGGAGCTAGGTATTTCTGGCCCAGTATTTTTACTGATGTTGGTGCAAAGATTAGAGCTGTACCAAGTGTAAAAAGTTTGTTGGAAACAATCAGCTCAAATATTTTCCTTTGAATCCTGTAGAGGTTTATGGACCTTTTCAGCAGTGGGGTCTTGACTTCATTGGAGAAATCCACCCAGCCTCAAGTGGCCAGGACAGGTGGATTTTGACTGCCACTGATTATTTTATAAAATGGATAGAATACATCCCCACAAGGAGTGTCTCTCACAAAGTAATCATAAGTTTCCTTGAAGACATCATGTCCATATTTGGTTGTCCAAACAGGATCATTACAGAAAATGTTGCCTCTTTCAGAGTTGAGCCATTAAGTAATTTATGTGAGAAGTATGGGATCACACTAGTCCACTCTACTCCCTACTACCCTTAGGGAAATGGATTAGCAGAGTCTTCTAACAAGAGCCTCATAAATATCATCAAGAAGTTGTTAGAAGAGAACAAGAAATCCTGGGATTCAAAGCTAAAGTTTGCATTATGAGTTGACGGAGTTACAACAAAAATATCACTAGGCATTTCCCCTTTCCAACTGGTGTATGACATTGAGGCAATATTTCCTTCTTAGCTTGCTTTTCCTATGGAAAATTTCCTCCATGACTACCAAGGAGAACCTTATGACATGGTCAGGAGGATACTGCAGCTGGTATAAGTGTTGGAAATACTAAGACAACTGAGAGGGTGGGGTGAATCAGTTGTTACTATGCTTAAACAATTTTATGCCTATTGAAATATTATTAATGTTCTCTAAGTGATCATAAATATTATGCAAGTCATGAACAACATAAGTAATAAACATGAATCAAACATATGATATACACAGAGGTAGATATTCATGAGGAAACCCATAAAAGGAGAAAACCTCTTCTTCTTAGAATGATATGCAGTCTTTTATGTTTTGTACATCATCTATATTTGAGCACCAACTCAAAATGAGGCTACAACCTCTTTTTTAACAACATGCATCTTGTAGAGAGAACCAATCCTCTGATTTCTCTAGAACCCACTAGAAGGAAGCACCAACTCCCTGAGAGTTCCATCACAAACTTCCAGTCATACAGGCACCAACCTGTATAACAGAGAACAATGGTTCTCCCTTGCACCACCCTACCACCCTGGTTTTTTTGGTTGCAACCAGATGGAAGATACAATTCCCTGTGTTCAACCACCCACTTGAAACTCTGAGGACAACAGTCCTTCCTAGCACCACCCTACCACCCTGAGATATAAAACTTTTTACTTACTTGTTGTGTCTCTGATATGGTCTGTTACAACTCCATGTCTCCTCTTCCTTCTTCATCTTCTATGCTCTATTCCTCTTTTGCTTCTTTCTGATTCTATGCTCTGCTCTTTTTCTTCCTGTGCACCACACTCCTCTGTCCATATTCTCTTCAGCATGTTATGCTCTATGCTACCACTGCATGCTATACACTGTGCCTCTGATCTACACTTCAGGTGTGACAACTCTTCTCTATTCTGCATGTCTTACTCATGCCGAGTTCTCAGCCTGATCATCATTTGAACTCTTCATATTCTATGGCGGTTATTCTGAATCTGTTCATCATTAGCGGGCATTATCCTGAGATTCTCTAGATTCTTTGGCAGTTGCAACTCTTCATCTTCTCTAGTAGTTACAGTCGGTCGTATTTGGCTTCTTTGGCTTCTAATCCCCTTCCTTCACGTGACCACCGGCGGTGACGAAACGCCTATTCAAAAGGTGCTTCTCAATCACGGTCTAGTGAGTGCTAGATATGTTTCTCGATATGACCTTGTGCGAATATCTCATGTGACCACGAGATTGTGGGCCCATACAAAGGTGGTTTTTATCAAACTACTTTTTTCCTTGCAATTTACCTCAACCCTCCACGTGTCCTTTCTCCAAAACCATGGTTTTGATTGTGGCCCGCCTTCAGGTTTTTAAAGTTCACGCACCTTCAATCCCCGCAATGTGATGGGACCGTCGATATCATGATCTTGACAGTGCTTCTGAACGGATGGTTCAGATTTGTTATTTCATAGTCTTCGTATTAGATCTAACCTTCCTAAATCAATGGATGTGATTTATTTCGTGACCTGGGCTTCGGGAGTTTCAAATCTCAACCCTTGCTTTCCTCCATACATCAATCTTTCAGAGTTGACAATCCACTGACGCGTGTCCCTCTCGGATCAAAGGTCAATATCTCCTTCGGGTCTCTGGACTTTAGATATTTTGAATCTCAACTTCTCATTTCTTTTGACTAGATATCTTCTGAAATGGAATATCTATTGACATATGTTCTCCTTAATCCAACGACTAACCTCCACTCTGGGACTTCAGACTTTTCGACTCTTTGACGCTTCTCTTTTCAATGAATTCTTTCACCTAGAGTCAACAATATATTGACACATACCCTCCTGCATGATCAACGATCATGAGTGACTTCGTCACTTCGGGCTTCGGGAGTTTCAAATCCTATGAACTCGTTTCTCCCGGAGTGCTTTCACCCGAATGCATAATCTTCTGACACGTACCCCTCCTGGCGATCAACAGCCAGGGTCTTCTTCGGGTCTTCAGTGTTCAAGACTTAGGGAATTTAGGCTAATCGTTTCTTCATTCTCCTCTGGAGTGGTCACCTACTGAATAAGTCATAGGCGGTGGAGATCGCTTGTTGTCGGTTAACACTTCCACTTACACTTCCCTTCCACTGAACTAGATCAACGGTTGAGAATGCACCCGAAGTGATATTTAGATCGGATGGTTGAGAGAAACTTTGGACCTTCACCCTCCAAGACTTAGGGACTTTTGACATTTATTAGTGATGAAACTCTTGAATTAAATCTCTCGGAGTGATGTAGCTTGCTTACGTCACTTTTTGACATGGCACAAGACAATTTCCTCTTGACACTTGTCATCATCTGATTATGCCATGTATACTTGTTGATGTGGTATTCCACATGTCCTTGTTGACGTGTTCTTCCACATGTCCTTGCTGAGGTGGTCTGCTGATGTGGGTGAAACGCGTAGGCAGTGTAGTGGAGTGTGGAGGCAGAGCGCGGTAGTGGAGTGTGACGTGTAGCCAGTAGTGGAGTGTGACGTCAGAGCGCAGAGGTGGTATGTATGAGTGGTTTGGTGGTTTACTTAGAGGGGGTTTTAGGCGGTAAGTGGTAATGAGAAATGGGGGTCTGAGTTGACAATAAGGTCACACGTATGAAGGTCCCACATGGGAAATACCACCAACTCAGACCCCCCCCACGGTTAAAGTAAGAAAGGTCGGGAGGGTCCGATATGCCCTGTCGACCGTAAATATGAGTGCTCGATTATCGGTTGTTGAGATTAGCATGCCTTTCTTCTAAATTATCATAACCTTCCACTTAATTTGATCTGACGGTCGTGAAGACTCTTGAAGAAGATCCACGATCAAGGATTTTGATCTGGATCACGTTTTTGTATGGTGCTTTCCCTTCTGAGCTTCGATCTCTACATATTGTTCGCTTCTCCTCCTGAGATTATGATTTTCCTGTTTTCCATCATCATTGTTGTTCTTTCCATCAATGAAAAGCACATGGTTCCTGTAAAACATGTTGTTAGTGCTCAAAATGTCCTTTTAATTTTTAAGCACCATTCATCAAAATTTGTGTTAATTGTCATTTTCCTTTGGCCTTTTGCTTATCATAACCTTCAAATTTTCCATCAAGATTTAATAAGATCTCATGGTCGGTTTTTTCTATAAGTCTCATGATTCCTTATCCATGATCTGCACTGCAAAATGTTAGAATTCATATTGAATTTCACCTAGTCTTCATATTTTTATTTAAATTATCAACAATGTGGTGTTTGAATACAAGTGAACTAAACGCTTTAGTTCTAAGCCCAGGTCTAAGATATCATATACTAAATTCGATTTATACCTAAGTCAAAGCCTATCAGGTTTGATTTTTCTTTTTAGCCAAACGTTAGGGTCCCACAAGACAATTCTCATTTTAAGTTGATACAAAATCAAGCTATGAATTAAGCCATGAGCTAAGTCACCAGTCATGCCTAATTCATAAGCTAATGAGTTGACAATAGGATTCAATCCATAAGTTCACATGCAGTCCCAATACACATGCCAAGTCGATGAGCCAAGTCAAACATCAAGTTTTCATAGTAAGCACATTTTATTTAAAGTTAAGCCAAACTTCAAAGCCACGAGTTAAGCAATAAGTCAACACATCCATCATAAAGTGTTGAACTCCTTCTTGATTCTGTATCGATACACCGACTGAAAATATTTTATGTCAAATGCCTGATCAAAAATACAGATGCTTATTGTTGTGCAGGTGTCTTTTGATTGAACAGAGTTTGATTCTTTGAGTTTTTGATAGATCAGAGGCATTGGGCCACAAGGAAAGAAACACCATACAAGAAGAAATACAAAAGGGCATAGGGTTTATATGAAGATTGGTTTTTCTTCTGTGTGGTTTCTTTCAGATTGCAGGGTACATACATCTTTGAAGATCGTGATAGCCAAGTCACAAAGAGGAGGATCCTATTCAATACGAGGGACCGAGACCATTTTCTATACACAACAAATGCACAGAGCGTATAAGCACTAAGTCAAAGTTATATGGAGGAAAAGCTCGTTGGATGGCTCATTTTGCCATAATTCATCGATAAAATAGGTTGAAGCGCTCAGGATACAGTTAGAAGCAAAGCATATGCATGATGTTGTTGTTTTTGGTTGGTTCAGAACTTTTGATTTTCCTTCCAAGTTTCAAGTTGGTATTAACCACTTTGAGTTGTGTGAGCTATTATCAAATGGAGGAATTCCATTTTTGAAGTTTTGATTAAAATCTCAAAAGCCTGTGGTTTCGGCAGCTTGCCAAGGTGTCAAAGGATTTCTTAGCCACCGAAACCAGCATTTTCGGTGGATAATTCTCCCTTGTTTCATACCCGTAAGCCACCAAAAGTGTAGAGACAGGAAAAAAGTAAATATTCTGGCTCGAAGCATACAATTTTGAAGGCAAGTAATCAAAGGAGGTTTCAAAACAATTATTGACATCAGTTTTGTTAAAGATTGTCATCACAAAGGTAAATAGGTTTAAGGTTATCCTATTCGGTTGAAGATCAGTTATAGGTGTTAAATAAGCAGTCCAAGTTGCCTCATCATCTCCCAGAAAACTTCTATAGGTGTTGAAGATATTGAAGATTTTAGATAAGAATCCAGGTTTGATTCCTTTAGAATAGGATTTGATCCTAAGATTATGTAAAGTTGTTATGCTAGTGCTATCTTTAATATATCAGATCCATTTCTATAGGATCTTGGTTTTATTGTAAAGGCTATAAAGCCTATGACTTCTAAGGAAGAGAGGTTCGACTTTGGAGACTCTTTCATACTTTGTACTCAAGCTTCTCATTTTCATATTAAGTAATACAAGCTTCTTTTTCCATTACTTTTTCAGATTCCCATCTTCTTATCTAGTCTGTACTTTCACAGAGTATTCACTGAGCACTGCAAAAAGTATTTTTTAGATGAGTTTTCATTTGATAATTGTTGCGAGGAATATGAACTGCGTTATAAGGTTGAAGATGTAAATAGAGAAGAATCTCTCCCTCATCATCTACATCATCTCTCTAATGATCTTCACGATGATGTGCTTTCCCATCAACATGAACTAGAAATGGATAATAAAGGAGGTGAAGGTTCTCCTATTAACAGTATTTATGATTTTCATCAATCTGAAGAGTTAGTTTCTTTAGTTATGAATCATGAGGATCAGTTTTATGTTGGTCAAATATCCATTGAAATTAGTAATACTAGCCCACAGTTTTCAGATTTACAAATCAAGGAAAATTGCAGTAGACATGAGGAGGTAGATTTACAGAGATCATCCATTAACAAAGAGAAACAACAAGAGGGTTGTCTTTCTCCTTATGTACCTTTTATTTCAAATTTCAATGGAAAGACTGATGATGATGAGGAAGAAGGTGATGTCATTTCAGATCTGTTTCGAATCCCTATTGATGATAACTCTATGCAAGAATCTTCATCTATGTCATTAGAATTTTATCCTGATGCTCCCATATTTGACAAGTACAATGATGAGGAAGAATATTTTAAAGTTTATGAAGGCTTGTGGACTAATGAAATTTCATCTACTTATCAACAAAGAGATGATCAGAAATGTATGCATGCTATGATTGATGATACTTATGAGTTTGTTGTTCATAATTCAAATGAATATATCCTAAGTTTTGAAACATCTTTCAAAGATATCATTGAAGGAGAGCATACAAGTTCGTATCAGTAGTTGATCATGCATTTTCCCCCAACAAATATTGAACAATCCACATTCAACATTCAACATTGAGATCAGTAAGGGCAGCTAGCAACAACATTTCATTTCTCAGTTAGATCAGCAACAAGATGAGGTATTTCTATTTGACTTTTATGAACCCATTTATGATTATATGAAGTTTATGAGCAGCATATATGTTAAAACATTTCTGTCAGATGAAAGTTGGCTCTATCATTTTTTTCAACTACATTTTTGCATGCTATGGTTTCTTATATTTTTCAAGTCAAGATTAAGGATGATATCAGTAAATCCATTTATTACATGGCTTCATTGGAAGCATGAATTCACTTGATAAGGAGAAGTATTGTTGATTAGTGTAGGAGTAGGCAGAAGAATAAGCTCGCCCTACGAGTAGATAGATTCTTGTCAGTTGTTGGTTCGTTTAATAAGCAGAGCAGGCTGCAAGTTTTCATGGGATCAATTTCACAGGCCAAATGAATCCATTGCCCAATGGTAAAGGCGAATGGAACTACTAGGTTCTTGGAAACCTCGCAGGGAGGTCTCCATCCCAGTTGGAGCCAGATGTTAGCACTCAAAATGTCCTTTTAATTTTTAAGCACCGTTCATCAAAATTTGTGTTAATTGTCATTTTCCTTTGGCCTTTTGCTTGTCATAACCTTCAAACGTTTCATCAAGATTTAATAAGCTCTCATGGACAGTTTTTGATAGAAGTCTCATGATTCCTTATCCATAATCTGCACTGCAAAATGTTAGAATTCATATTGAATTTCACCTAGTCTTCATATTTTTATTTAAATTATCAACAATGTGGTGTGTGCATACAAGTGAACTAAACACTTTAGTTCTAAGCCCGGGTCTAAGCTATCAAATACTAAATTTGGTTTATACCTAAGTCAAATCCTATTGAGTTTGATTTTTCTTTTTAGCCAAACCTTAGTGTCCCACAAGATAATTCTCATTTTAAGTTGATACAAAATCAAGCTATGAATTAAGCCACAAGCTAAGTCACCAGTCATGCCTAATTCATAAGATAACGAGTCGACAATAGGATTCAAGCCATAAGTTCACATGCAGTCCCAATACACATGCCAGGTCGATGAGCCAAGTCAAATGTCAAGTTTTCATAGTAAGCGCATTTTATTCAGAGTTAGGCCAAACTTCAAAGCCACGAGTTAAGCAATAAGTTGACACGTCCATCATAAAGCGGTGAGCTCCTTCTTGATTTTGTATCGATACACCAGCTGAAAAAAAAAATTTCCAGATGCCCGATCAAAAATACAGATGCATATAGCTGCGCAGGTGTCTTGTGATTGAACAAAGTTTGATTCTTTGAGTTTTTGACAGATCAGAGGCATCAGGCCACAAGGAAAGAAACATTATACGAGCATAAATACAAAAGGGCGTAGAGTTTGTATGAAGATTGGTTGTTCTTCCATGTGGTTTCTTTTAGATTGTAGGGTACATACAACTTTGAAGATCGTGCTAGACAAGTCACGAAGAGGAGGATCCTATTCAATACGATGGACCGAGAGGTTTTTCTCTACACAACAAATGCATAGAGAGTCTAAGCTCTAAGTCAAAGTTATATGGAGGAAAATCTCGTTGGATGGCTCATATTTCCATAATTCATCGATCAAACAGGTTGAAGTTGCCAGGATATGGTTAGAAGCAAAGCATCTACATGATGTTGTTGTTTTTGGTTGGTTCAGACCTTTTGATTTTCCTTCCAAGGATCAAGTTGGTATTAACCACTTTGAGCTCTATGAGCTATTATCGAATGGAGGAATTCCATTTTTGAAGTTTTGATTAAAATCTCAAAAGTCTGCGGTTTCGGCAGCTTGTCAGGGTGTCAAAGGGATTTCTTAGCCACTGAAACCAGCATTTTCGGTGGCTAATTATCCCATGTTTCATACCCATAAGCCGCCAAAAGTGCAGAGATAGGCAAAAAGTAAATATTCTGGCTCGAAGCATACAATTTTGAAGGCAAGTAATCAAAGGAGGTTTCAAAACAATTATTGACATCAGTTTTGTTAAATATTGTCATCACGAAGGTAAATAGGTTTAAGGTTATCCTATTCGGTTGAAGATTAGTTACAGGTGTTAAAGAAGCAGTCCAAGTTGACTCATCATCTCCCATAAGACTTCTACAGGTGTCAAAGATATTGAATATTTTATATAAGAATCCAGATTTGATTCCTTTAGAATAGGATTTGATCCTAAGATTATGTAAAGTTGTTATGCTAGTGCTATATTTAGTATATCAGATCCATTTCTATAGGATCTTGGTTTTATTGTAAAGGCTATAAATCCTATGACTTCTAAGGAAGAGAGGTTTGACTTTGGAGACTCTTTCATACTTTGTACTCAGGCTTCTCATTTTTGTATTAAGTAATACAAGATTCTTTTTCCATTACTTGTTCAAATTCCCATCTTCTTATATAGTCTGTACTTGCACTTGAATGTTATATTCATGTTATTCATGTTTTTCTAATGTCTAATAGTTGTCATCTTGTCTTTGCATTGATGAGTTAGAATTGCAAGTATTATTTACTTATTGTAATTGGCCATTCATATAGGTTTATGGTATGATTATGTTGGTATAGTAAGTATTCTCCACACATCCACTTATTTACAGACTCTCTGAACAGTACTAGTTGAAATCCTTGTCAATCTAAATGTGTTTATGCATGTCTTGAGTGAGTGAGGTTTTATTTAGTCATMTGACTTGATCCATTTGAGTGAATCATTGAGATATTAGTTAAGTTACCATGCTCCTTTGAGCTACAACCTAGAAGGACTCCTAGAGTGATAACACATGCCAACAATATCCCCCTTTGGCATTGATGGCAACCCTGAAAGGMTGCACTATTCTGCTTAGACCTGCAACTATARGATCCAKACCACACCTTTTTTCCCGCTTTGACATCAATGTCAAAGAAAAAATGYTCCCCCTGARTTGTTGTAGTTCYTTTTGGAGGTATMATATATTCAACCAACACATACTCCCCCTGATAGGATGGACTCTCTTAGCTTGATAACGGGATCATGCCCAACTTCTGGCGTAGATACTCAAACTGATCTTTTGCAAGTGGTTTAGTGAAGATATCAGCAATATCCAAGTTTGCAAGTGTCTGAATCATCCACAATACTTAGGTACAACAAGTGACAGTTGCAATGTATTCAGTTTATGTAGTCGATAAGGAAATGGAACCTTTCTTCTTTCTCAACCATGCTACAAGAGAAACTCCTAAGAAAAATGCACCTCCACTCATGCTTTTCCTTTCATCCATGCAGTTAGCCCAATCAACATCTGAATAGCCTAATAATTGAAAATTATGATTCCTAGGATACCATAGGCCATAGTTCATCATTCCTTTCAAATATTTGAATATTCTTTTGATAGCTATCAAATGACTATGTTTAGGTGCAGACTGGTACCTTCCTACCATTCCAACAGCATGCATTATGTCTGGACGAGATGTTGTGATGTACAATAGGCTGCCTATCATAGACCTATATGAATTCTTATCAACATCAGGTGAGTCATCATCCTTTCTTAGCTTGCATCCAGTGACCATAGGTGTGCTCGCAGGTGTAGAATCTTCCATTTGAAACCTTTTCAATATTTATCTTAGATATTTCTCCTGAAAAGGAAATATTCCTTCAGACCTCTGAGTAATTTGCAGACCAAGAAAAAATGACAGTTACCCTATCATAGACATTTCAAATTCAAACTGCATGGTAGAAGCAAACCATTGTACCAATGAAGCATTATTACTTCCGAAGATGATGTCATCTACATAGACCAACACAATGAGCAAATCATTATCCTATGTTTTGATATATAGATTGTTTTCAATTGTTCCTCTCTTGAACCCTTTGTCTTGAAGATACTTATCCAGTCTGTAGTACCAGGCATGAGGAGTGTGTTTCAACCCATATAAGGTTTTCTTCTGCTTCCAAACAAAGTCAAATTTATTTGACAGTTGGAAACCTTATGGTTGTTCCATATAGACTTCTTCTTTTATATATCCATTTAGAAAATCAGACTTGACATCCATTTGATAGACTTTAAACTTCTTATGACAAGCATAGGCAAGAAACATTATAACAACTTCTAATCTTGTTATGGGCACAAATGTTTCATCAAAATCCAGTCCTTCTATTTGAGCATACCATTTGCAAACCAATCTAGCCTTATTTATTACAATATTTCCTTACTCATTCATTTTATTATTAAACACTTGTTTGGAGCCAATTACATTCTTATCTGCAGGTCTAGGAACAAGCTCCCAAGTATTGTTCTTCTCAATCTGATCTAGTTCCTCATTCATTGATTTTAACCAATTTACATCTTTACTGGATTCATTAAAGTTCTTGGGTTCCACCATGGATATGAGGGCTATATGTGATTTCTCGGTGTCTTTGATTATCCTTCTCCTATTTTGTACACCTTTGTCTTTTTCACCAATTATCTGACTTGCAGGATGATTCTTTTGAGTAATTCTGGAGGAAGGATTTGATGTTGTCTGAATATTTGAGTCTGCCTGAGTATTTGTATCTTCATCTGACTTAGATTCTTCCCTTTCTAATTCTTGGACCTATTCATCTTCAATTTCAACTATATGCTTTGTTGTTGATTTAACACTGCTTACATCTTGTACATGGATTTCTTCATCAAATTTTATGTCAATACAATCAACCAATTTATACAGCCTCTTATTATAGCATCTGTATCCTTTACTGTTTGTAGCATACCCTAAGAAGATACCTTCATCAGACCTGTCATCATATTTTCCAAGGTTTTCATTATTATTCTTTATGTAGCACTTACTCCCAAAGACTTTGAAGTGTTTGATTGAAGTAAGTCTTCCATACCACAGTTCATAAGGTGTCTTGTCACTGTGTGGTCTAAGGTGGGATTTGTTAAGAATATGGATTGTTGTGTGTATTTATTCTACCCAGTAGGTTTGACCAATGTTCTTATCATTCATCATTGACCTGACCATTTGTTGAATCGTTCTGTTTTGCCTCTCAACTACTCCATTTTGTTGTGGAGTTCCTGGGATTGTGTATTCTCTCTTGATCCCATGTTTATCATAGAATTCCTTGAAATCACTTGACATAAATTCTCCTCCTCTGTCGGATGTTACTTCCTTTAACCTGTTTTATGTTTGATTCTCAGTTAAAGCCTTAAATATTTTAAATTCCTCAAATGCTTCAGCTTTTTCTTTGAGAAAAGAAACCCAAGTGAGTCTGGAGTAATCATCAATGATCAGCATGAAGTAATTTTCCTTCCTTGTGCCTTCCTGTTTTGATGGTCCACACAAATCCATATGAATTGATTGAGTGGTTTCTCTATTGAAGTAGAGCTCTTGGATTTAAACTGTGTCCTGGTTAGCTTTCCTACTTGGTAGGGTTTACACACAGAATCTTGTGGCTTTGATATTCTTGGAAGATATTTTACTGCCTCAAGATTTATGAGCTTGATTGAGTGGTCAAAGTTTAAATGTCCAAGTCTCATATGCCATAACCATATTTCATTATGTTTTCTTAGATGACACTCTTCTCTATGTTCTTTCAGCACATATACATTATTATATGTCCTTATTCCTTTATCCACCACTTGTCCTGAGTTTACAAACTTTATCTTACAATCTTTGGAAGTGAAAACCACTCCACATCCTCTGTCACACATTTGACTTACACTAAGAAAATTATGTTTCAGCCCATCTACAAGTAGAACATCCTGGGCTTTTCCTTCGCCATTACTCAAACTCACCATCCCTTTACCCTTGATTTTACCTGGTTCATCATTTCCAAAGGTCACATTTCTTGTTTTTCTTTTACTTATAGACATAAACTTATCCTTCTCTCGAGTCATGTGCTTGGAACATCCACTGTCTATATACCAAGGGTCCTTTTGTTTTTTAGCTGAAATTACTAGACCACATTTTTCACTATCTTTCTTTTCCATGTGTTGGCATTTCTAGCTAGGGGTTTTATCCTTGGATTTGCTTTGTAATTCTTCAGATGGCAGTTTGCATCTTTGTGGCCAAAGTTATGACAGTTATAGCATTCGATCTCATTGTTCAATAGGTCAAATTGATTGGTTCAATTTTGTCTACTCATTGGTTGTTTAGTTCTATGTTGCAAAGATTGTTTATTTCTTTATCTCCTCAGTTACATGTCTCTAAACTTAATTTGACAATTTGCAATCTTATGACCAAAATTAGAGCAGTAAAAACAGTAACCATGGAAGAAATTTTGGTACCTGAAGGATGTCCTTCTTCTTGGCATTTTTTTCTCCAGCTTATGATATCTTTGTTTTTTATCAGGGATTATCTTGTTTTTATTAGTTGTTGGTGTCATATTATTCACATGGTCCGATTGTCTGCTTACTTGGAACTTGATCATCTTTACTGGCTCTTTGATTTCTGGTTATTTTCTGCTTGAGCCACTTACATAGCTTAAACCAGTCTTCAACAAAGGAGATATTTGTTTTCTCATAATGTTGTTTAGTTCTTCTAAGGCTTTAACGCTTGGAATATTTTGGAGATACAATGCTTTAAACTTCTCCATCTCTTTTCTGGTTTTTACTACCTCTTCTTCCAAGGCTTCACATCTTGCCTTCTTCTTTGATAACTATTGTTTCAGAATGTCCTATATTTTCTTTGCCTCTTCTAATTCCACTTTTAGCAGGCAAAGTCTTCACCAGGTTTTTTATTATCTCTCTCGAACTGTATCAACAATTGTTTTTTCTTTTTCTTCTTAAATCTGAGTCTAGAAATTTGTTCTAGGGAACTGATCAGTTCTCCTTCCAATTCAACCATAGATTCTTCATAATTAACATCACTTTCTGTGATTTTATTATCATAATCCTCTTTTTCCATAATCATAAAGTCATTAACCCTATCTTCACAAGAAAAATCACTATATGTGTCTCCTGAAGAGTCATCATTGTTTACACATAAACTTTTCTTTTTACCAAATCTCTTGGATTTGTACTTATCTTCACATTTAGAGTTCTAGTCCTTATTCTTGTGTGGAAACTTAGGTGAAAAGTGACCTATATTTCCACAATTAAAACATTTGAAGGGAAACTTGCCTGATCCTTTCTTTAGTCTTCTCACAAATTTTGCTTCAATTTCATCAGGCTCAGAATCCTCATTCTTATCTACTTTAAATGATGCTTCTCTAGAGGTGGGTTTATATTTACCTATCCTCATTTCATAAGTAGTCAGAGTTCCTAGAAGTTGATCAATAGACAAGATCTTAAGATCATTCAGTTCTTCTATTGCGGAAACTTTTGGATTAAATCTATTAGGTAGAGATCTTAAAATCTTCTGAACTAAAAATGTGTCTTCAATCTTCTCACCAAGACCCTTCATGGCATTCACAAGCTCCTCAAATCTTAAGAAATATTTATTAACTATTTCATCCTCATACATCTTTAGTTGTTCAAATTTCAATCTATATGTCTGAATTTTGGCATCTTTTACTTTCTCATTTCCTTCATAACTGCTAATGAGTTTATCCCACATCCCTTTGGCAGAATCAAGATGAATTACCTTTAAAAATTTATCTTCAGAAAGCCCACTCAAGATAGCATTCATTGCCTTTGCATTGAATATAAATTCTAACTTATCATATTTGGAAGCTATCACAACAGGTTTTATATATCCAGTCTCTACAACAACCTAAACATCAGCACCTAAGGCCATAATGTATGTTCTCATTCTAACCTTCCAGAAAGAAAAATTAGTTCCATCAAATAGAGGAGGCTTATTGGTTGAAGTTCCTTCATAACTTGTCATTTTTAAGCTTATTGATCTACCTTTAGCTAAAAGGAACCAGCTCTGATACCAATTGTTGGAAATACTAAGACAATTAAGAGGGGGGGTGAATCAGTTGCTACTGTTCTTAAACAATTTTATGCCTATTGAAATAAAATTAATTTTCTCCAAGTGATCATCAAGATTATGCAAGTCATAAACAATAGAAATAATAAACATCAATCACACATATGATATACACATAGGCATATATTCATGAGGAAACCCATAAAGGGAGAAAACCTCTTCTTCTTAGAATTATAGGAAGTCTTTTATGTTCTGTACATCATCTATATTTGAGCACCAACTCAAAATGAGGCTACAACCTCTTCTTTAAAAAGCTACAACTTATAGAGAGCACCAACCCTCTGATTTCTCTAGCACACACTAGAAGGAAGCACCAAATTTCTAAGAGTTCCAACACCAACTGGATGGAAGCACCAACTTCCAGTCATACAGGCACCAACTTGTATAACAAAGAACAATGGTTCTCCCTTACACCACCCTACCACCCTGGTTTTTCTATCTGCAACCAGATGGAAGCTACAACTCCCTATGTTCAAGCACCCACTTGAAACTCTGAGAACAACAATTGTCCCTAACACCACCCTACCACCCTGATATATAAAAAACTTTACTTACTTGTTGTGTCTCTTATATGGTCTGTTACATCTCCATGTCTCCTATGCCTTCTTCTGCTTCTATGCTATATTTCGATTTTGCTTCTTTCTGCTTCTATGCTCTGCTCTTTTTCTTCCTAAGCACCACACTCCTCTGTCCAACTTCTCTTCAATATGTTATGCTCTGTGTTGTCACTGCATGCTATACATTGTGCCTCTGATCTACACTTCAGGTGTGACAACTCTTCTATATTCTACATGTCTTACTCACGCTGAGTTCTCTACCTGATCATCATTTGAACTCTTCATCTTCTCTGGCAGTTATTTTGAATCTGTTCATCATTATTGAACGTTATCCTGAGATTCTATGGATTCTATAGAAGTTGCAACTCTTTGTCCTCTCTTGTAGTTACAGTCAGTCATTTTTGGCCTCTTTGGCTTCTAAGCCCCTTCCTTCACGTGACCACCGGCAGTGACCAAACGCCTATTCAAAAGGCGCTTCCCAATCTTGGTCTAGTGAGCGCTAGCTTCGTTTCTCGATATGGCCTTGGGCGAAGATCTCATGTGACCATGAGATTGTGGGTGAATCCAAAATTGGTTTGTATCAAACTACTTTTTTCCCCGCAATTTACCTCGAGCATCCACGTGTCCTTTCTCCAAAACAGTGGTTTCGATTGCGGTTTGCCTTCATCTTTTTAAAGTTAACGCATATTCAATCCCCACAATGCGAAGGGGCCATTGATCTCATAATCTTGATGATGCTCCTAAACGGACAGTTCAAATTTGTTCTTTCACGATCTGCGGATCAGATCTAACCTTCCTAAATCAACAGCTGTGATTTATTTCGTGATCCAGGCTTCGAGAGTTTCAAATCTCAAACCTTGCTTTCCTTTGTACGTTAATCTTTCGGAGTTGACAATCCACTTACGTGTGTCCCTCTCGGATCAACGGTTGAGATCTCCTTCAGGTCTTTGGACTTTGAAGGTTTAGAATCTCAACTTCTTGTTTCTTCTAACTGGATATCTTCTTAAATGGAAGATCTGCTGGCATTTGTCCTCCTTGATCCAATGTCTATCCTCCTCTCTAGGACTTCGACCTTTTTTTACTTTTCGACGCTTCACTTTTCCATGAATGCTTTCACCCGGAGTCAACGATCTATTGACACATACCCTCCTGCATGATCAACGATCATGAGTGACTTCAGCACTTCGGGCTTTGGGAGTTTCAACTCCTATGCACTCGTTTCTTCTGGAGTACTTTCACCCGAATGCATAATATTCTGACACGTACCCCTCCAGGCGATCAACAGCCAGGGTCTTCTTTGGGTCTTTGGTGTTTGGGACTTCGGGACTTTAGGCTAATCGTTGCTTCATTCTCCTCTGAAGTGGTCACCTACTGAATAAGTCATAGGCTGTGAAGACCACTTGTTGTCGGTTAACACTTCCACTTGCACTGTCCTTCCACTAAAATAGATCAACGATTGAGAATGCACCTGAAGTGATCTTCAAATCGGACGACTGAGAGTGACTTCGGACCTTCGTCCTTCAGGACTTCGGGACTTTTGACATTTTTTTGTGAAAAAACTCCCGAAGTAAATATTATGGAATGACGTAGCTTGCTTACGTCACTTGTTGACATGGCACGAGCCAATTTCCTCTTGACACTTGTCATCATCCGATTATAACATGTGTACTTGTTGACATGGTCTTCCACATGTTCTTGTTGACATGGTCTACCACATGTCCTTTCTAAGGTGGTCTGGTGATGTGGGTGAGACGTGTAGGTAGTGTAGTTGAGTGTGGAGGCAGAGCGTGGTAGTGGAGTGTGACATGTAGTGGGTAGTGGAGTGTGACGTAAAAGGGCGGAGGTGGTATGTATGAGTGGTTTGGTGGTTTACTCAGAGGGGGGGTTAGGCGGTAAGTGGTAATGAGTGAGGGGGGTCCAAGTTGACAAGAAGGTGAAACGTATGAGGGTCCCACATGGGAAATACCACCAACTCGGACCCCCCCACACGATTAAAGGCAGAAAGGTCGGGGGGGTCCGATATGCCCTGTCGATCGTAGATATGAATGCCTGATTATTGATCGTTGAGATTAGCACGCCCTTATTCTAACTTATGTTGTCCTTCAACCTAATTTTATCTGACAGTCGTGAAGACTCTCGAAGAAAATCCACAATCAAGGATTTTGATCCGGATCATGTTTTTGTATGGCGCTTTCCCTTCTAAGATTTGATCTCTACATATTGTTTTCTTCTCCTCCTGAGCTTATGCTTTTCTCGTTTTCCATCGTCACTGTTTTTATTTCCATCAATGACAAGAACATGTTTCCTATAAAACATGACAACAAGAAGTGCAACAGACTAGGGAGCAGTTGCTTGACAAAGCACAAGACCATTAGCAGAAAATGAAACAAGATTTTGACAAAAGCACAAGCAAGGAGAATTTCCATCTGGGGGATCTGGTGTTCTGGTGGGATGCCCCCAAACAAGACGAAGGAAAACATAGCAAATTTGAATCTTTGTGGATCGTTCCTTTCAAGATTTCTGAGATATTCCCAAAAAATACTTATAATTTGCAGAGTTTGGAATATTTTGAGGTTTTAGGTGGCCTTGTCAATGGGCATTTTTTGAAGAAGTATTTTGTTTAGGCCATGACCGACATTCCACCATTGTAAATACCACTCCCTTTTTGTTTTGATTTTTTGTTTTTTGTTTTAAATAAGAGACTCCATAACCCAGCAGGTAAGGCACTGGAACTACGCATTCTTGGCAGCTCGCAGGGAGCATGCCATCCTCTGTGGAGCCAAATGTTATCACATGAAGTTGTCAAAGTCTTGTGGGTTTGTGGTTTCAACCTAAGTCTGTAATTTTTCCCTGTCTCTATCCTTTTCGAATCGACAAGTCTTAAGTTTGTCCTCTTTCTGCGTGTAAAGTTGTATTTTGTGTGCCATTGTTCGTTTATGTTCCATGTTTCCCTCAATATCTTAACTGAAAGAAATGTCGGCCCCAAGCCCCTTTGTTTTTTTCCAAGGACGAGCACTCGCCTCCTTCGTTCTAGTCACTAGTCTCCCTGTTTTCTTAGCTCACATCCAGTCGTCCAAATTCTTGATCATGCAGGCTGCAGCCATGAACACAAAGTGCATATTTTTTAATAGTCTGTTTCGGGATTGAAGCATCAACAGAAGGCAGTTTTAATATTTCAGCGGCGGAGATTCTAGGAATAGTCCAGATTAGCGAGTCATGGGCGTTCGAGAGTGAAAACTTACACGAAGTATAGCTCCAGAGAAAAAGGCCCCGAAATGAATATGAGTCATTGATCTTAAAGGGGACAGGTGGTTGTTGATCCAAGCCTTCGGGGGAATGAGCTTCAGGAGATTTGAAATGAGAAGTGATTAGAAATCCCGAAGGGTCGAAGCCCGAAGTCCC
>ML798300.1:341816-360310 GCA_009831015.1 Picea engelmannii | reverse complement strand
AAAGTTTCAAAAGGGGACTTACTCATAAAAGTATGGACTACTCTGTTATAAGAGTGTTGAATGTAGATCATATATCCATCCTAGGTCTTTGGATGCTTCTTATTGTAACCCCTCAAAATTTGAACCAAATTCCTATTGAATACTTCTATATATCCATCTGTGTATGTATGGAATATTGTAGATCTCTTCAACTTCGTGTCCATATTCTCCCAAAGTGTAGTCCAAAAGGAACTGAGAAATATAGTATTCCTCTGGGATGATGCTCCTTGGTATCCCAAAAAGCACCTAGAATTGTTCAAAGAACATAGTTTTTGCTTCTTGTCCTTTGATGGTATTTTTACAAGGCATGAGAATGCACATCTTGTTGAACCTATCAACTACCACAAACACATAGTCATGTCCATTTCTGATTTTTTGAAAACTACCCACAAAATCCATGGAAATGATTTTCCAAGGTCAAGTGGGTACAAGTAAAAGATGGTATAGACCTTACTTTCTATTATTGGGCTTGTTGGTACAACAAAGAATACATCATATAATATATCGTGTGTTAAAAACCAAATATCAGAATAGCATAAAAACCTCAGAATAAGTACTCAACGCCTTGACAAAGAGAGAAATTCAGATAATAAGCCTCTTCGAGGGGGAAACCTCCTTATACATCATATGAATTCACAAATACAAGATGATTCCAAATGAAAAGGTCTCCTTGGTATATATAGTAGACTATGAGGTACAATTACAACTAATGGACCCAAGTCGAAATAAATAAAATAACAATACTAATGTAATATGCCCCAATTAGGGGGTAATGTTCCATGATTTAGGGCTTAACATGCCCCTCCCCTTCTGACAAGTGTTATCCTCAACGCTTGAGGAGTTATGGATGCTTCTGTATAAAAGACTCATCTTCCCACGTGGAATCTTCAACATGTAGTTTCTTGCACTTAATGAGATACTCTGAAATTGATCTATTCCTCAACTGACGAATTCTTGTGTTAGTTATAACTTAAGGCTCCAATATGATTTTTTCTTTCTCTTCAAGTTCTGGAAATATAATTTGAACTGAGATCTTGTCACCTATAACCTTATTTAAGCATGAAACATTTAAAAATGGGTGTACTCGCGAAGATGCAGGCAACTCCATTTTGTATGCCATAGTACCAATATTTTACAACACATTATAAGGGCCATAGTACTTTGGTGATAATTTATTATCCTTCTTAGCTTGATTGAGGGACATCTTTTTGTATGGTTGTAGTCTTAAAAACACTCAATCCCCTATTTCAAAACTTCTTTCACTACGATGCTGATGTGCTTGTTGTTTCATGCGATTTTGTGCCATGGTTAGGTTGTCCTTGAAGAGTTCGAGAACTTGTTGTTCATGCTTGATGTGATCTTCCACTGCTTGAACCTTATATTTTTATTTTAGAGAAGAAGTGATGGACGGTGGGTGATATCCATAAAGCGCCATAAATGGTGTCATTTTTGTTGCAGTATGAAAGTAAGTGTTATACCATCATTCTGCCAAGAGTAACCACTTGAACCATTGTGTTTGTTTATCAGAGACAAAGAAATGAAGGTAGACTTCCAGACATTTGTTCACTATCTCAATTTTCCCATCAGATTGAGGATGATAAGATGAGCTATGAGCCAATTGAGTACCCAAACAAGAAAATAATTCTGTCCAAAAATGTCCAAATGGGATCTCTGTCACTTACAATAATATTTAGGCTTCCATGTGGCTTTTGAACTGTCTCCATGAATGCGATAGAAAATGTACTAGTTTTGAAAATATGAGAGAGTGTACAAAAGTGTGCGTACTGGGTAAGTCTATCAACAATAATCATGATGACTCTTTCCTTCATAGTTTGATAACTCTGTGATGAAATCCATGGAAACCTCCACCCAACACCGACTTGGAATGGATAATGGTTGTAAAAGACCTAGGGTCTTAATTGTTTCCACCTTATTTTGTTGGAAAACCAAACATTCTGCCACAAAAATTTAAACATCGGTTTTAAGGCCATCCCAAAAAAATTCCCTCTTGACCCTGTGATAGGTTTTCAAAATTTCTGAGTTCCCTCCTACCGAAGAGGTGTACAATTCCAAAAGTACCTTTTGTTTGAGTTTGGATTTCTTACATAAATTAAATGATATTTGTACCATAGTGAATCATTTTTCCATGTAAATGTATCAGATGCACTGGAATCCCACTGCAAACTTTGAATGATAGTCCACACTTCTTTGTCATTATTCGATTCATCCCTTGCTTCTGTTATCCAATCAGGTTGGATGATAGAGATAACACAAAGAAATGACTCAAAATATTCATCCTTTCTTGAGAGTGCATCTTCCACAACATTTTTCTTCCCCTTTTTGTAGATGATTTCAAAGTCACAACCCAACATGTTGGTCACCCATTTTTGTTGCTCTTCTAAAGATAGTCTTTGTTCCAAGAAATATTTAAGACCGTCATGATATGTTTTGACCTTGAAGTGCCTACCTATTAGGTAAGGGCACCATTTCTTCAATGCATGTAGTATTCCCATCATTTCCTTCTCATAAATGGGTTTGTGTAAGTCCTTTCCCTTGAGTGTTGTTCTCAGTGTACTATAGCAACAAGATGACCAAATGGTTTACTCGGTTGGTATCAGGATTCTATGGGTTTTCCCAATATATGTCAGGTACATGGGAGCTCAAATATGTAGTAGTTCTTTCTAATTCGCAACCGTTCTAAAGGGGCCTTCCATTTACTCTAGGTACATGGAAGAACCACACTATCCCCAGGTTGTAACATTGATAAGTAATGAAAACTCCTACGTTTAGAAAAATAGGAATACGTATGTACCTAAAAATACCTAATATTCTCCCAATTGTATGTGATACTCCTTTTATCCCACTTTACCCCACTTTTTGAATCACCCTAATTGGATCTTCTAGTCAAAAGATATGCAAATTTCCAAAAACAAAAACCGCATCTTTTAAAACCCTGATTTGGAGACTGTTCTACTAACCAACCTTTCTTCTTCCGTAGCTTTGCAATTTCATCCCTTCTGAGTCTGAATTTTTGGCTTGAGGTATCTTGATTTGTCTTCTTTCCAACCCCACAGGTTATACCAAGACTGGATTCTCCAAGAGAATTTTATGATAACTTTCCCAAGATGTGTTTATATTTTTTTTTTCTTTTTAGGAGAGCGAACTTGTACGACATGCCATGTGTTACTGTATTCACTTCAGAAATTGAAATTTGTACCAGTAAAACTTAGGTCCATACCCTAACTAATGGAATAAATCTCACTCAATTTAGAGGTCTGTAGCTTCAGATATAATAGTTTTCCCAAGAACACCATTTTTAGAATGAAATATGGACCAACCAAAAACCCTAATTTCCTTAGAGAATAACTTTCAGAGTACAATGAATCAAGGGATGAAATTTGTACAAAAGATACTTCACTATTCCAACTTCGTATTGTAAAAATTTCAGAACTTGAAACAAAGCAGAAAAAAATTTGGAGTGAAAATTCCAATAAGACCTGTTTCATACTAGTTTCAGGACTAGTCAAAAACCCTAACTTGAAAAGAATGTATATCCAAAAATTTAATGAAACAAGCCTTGGAATTTGGATCCAAGTTAGCTCTATATGTCACCTCTACACCATAGAAATTAAAGATTATGAAACCTTCTAGAAAAAAAGTTGTAGCAAAAATTCCAAGAAGACTTGTTTTGAAGAAGACTGTCCCAAGGGTTCTCTAGCTTTGATACCAAATGTTAAGAACTAAAAATCAAAATAACATAAAAAACTAAGAATAAGTAATGAACGCCTTGAAAAAGAGAGAAATTCAGATAATAATCCTCTTTGAGGGGCCAACCTCCTTATACATCATATGAATTCACAAATACAAGATGATTCAAAATTTAAAGGTCTCCTTGGTATATACAGGAGACTAGGAGGTGCAATTACAACTAATGGACCCAATTCGACATTAATAAAATAAAAATACTAATGTAATATTCCCCAATTAAGGGTTAATGTGTCACAATTTAGGGCTTAACATTGTGATACACATTTTTTCCTTATGTGCCAATACACATACCTTTATAAGTTAGCAACTATCTTCCCAACACCAAAATGTCCTACAACCTTGGAGGTGTGAGGCTCTCTAATAAGCTGCAATATTTCACCTATAGGAACACATAACTTGTCTAGATTTTAGAGAAGCCTATTTCATAGATGATAGTCAAACTTATTATCACCTTCTTCTACATGAATTTGGCCTTGTAGCTGTTGAAACACATCTCCAAAGTTCTCATTTTCTGTGTATGACTCTTTGTATGCATCATGGGTAAAAGGATCTATGTGCGTAAGAGTTACCAAAGATGTAATATTCGATGCGAGTGACTTTGAAAGCATGTTTTCCAACTTCTTAGTGTTTCCCTTCTTATACTTGATGACTAGATGAAACTATTGCAAAAACCCCATCCACTTATAATATCTGTTTTGTTGAAGCTTACTCTAGGTTTGCAAATATTGCAATGGTTGGTGATCAATGTGAATAATGGTTTCCTTTCCCAGCAAATAGTTCTTACACTTCTTAATAGATTGAAACAGGGATTGGGGTTCCTTATCGTATGTAGGGTAGTTTAGGAATCCCCCATGAAATAGATCAGAATGATAGCATAACTACTTACCTCATTGCATCAACACTAATCCCATAACATACCCACTTCATTTGTCTCCACTTTGAAATGATTCTACAAGTTAGGCAATGAAAGAATTGGTGCTTGATTGATCTTTCATTTTATCTTGTTGAAACCTTTTTACTAATTTTTTATCCACTAGAAACTCTTACCACTTACTACTATGTAGTGGTGCATATATTGATGAAAAAGATGTTATGAACTTCTATAGGTACCATGCCTCCCCAAAAAATCTCCTAACTTCAATGACAATAGGACCATGCTACTTCACGATGGTCTCCATCTTTGTAGGATCTATATTGAGTTCCCCTCCACTGATCACGTAATCCAAATACACCAATGAATGTTGACAAAATTCACATTTCTTGAAGTTTTCCAACAATTGATGCTTTTTCAGAGTCTTTAACACCTTTATGAAATGTGAGACATCCTACTCCCAGGTATATCTATAAACCAATATGTCAACCAAATACATTATTACAAATGAATATAAATAGGGATGCAATATATCATTCACCAATCACATAAATGTAGTTGGTGCATTATGTAAACCAAAAGGAATAATCAACCATTCATACAGACCTTGCCTTTTTTTGAAGGAAATATTTTACATGTCTTCTTATTTAACACATACCTAGTAGTGTCCCAATTTTAGATCCAACTTGATGAAGTACTTGGCTTGCTACAACTAATTTAACAAATCATCAATCTTGGGCAGAGGGTACCGATTCTTAAGTGTGATATTTTTCAAAGCTCTGTAATCGATAAAAATTTGCTAAGTCCCATCGTTCTTGTGTAGTATGATGATAGGTGACCCACAAAGTGAGGTGCTTGGTCGAATTACTTCCTTCTCCACCCGTTGTTGAAACTATTTCTTCACTTCATCTAATTCCAAAATAGATTGTCTATACAACCCAATATTTCGTAATGGGGAGTCATACAACAATTGTATCTTATGCTCCACTTCCCTCTTATGTGGAATCCCTTTAGTATCTTGGAAAACTCCTTTGTATTCATGAAACAAATCCTCCAATTGTCACTTTTGTTATTTTCTACATCTCTCCAGGGATTCATTTACTCTTATTGATTCCTCCCCTAGTTGATTCTTTCTTAATTAAAGAAATAATACATACTTCCTAAAACTGATCAACTTTTTGGCTTGATTAGCACTTACCAAAAATATTATTGACTTTCCTTTATGTGCATTAATGATGTAATACTTTTGTTGGCACCTAAAGTTTTGGGTTCAGTTTTGCATGCACATGCACACACAAACAAAGTTGTGTGTGCTCATTTCATATTTTTGTGCACGCCTAAATAAATGCGCGAGGAATGACAAAGAGTGCACATT
Organism: Picea engelmannii; assembly: GCA_009831015.1. Classification (NCBI taxonomy): domain Eukaryota; kingdom Viridiplantae; phylum Streptophyta; class Pinopsida; order Pinales; family Pinaceae; genus Picea; species Picea engelmannii. The sequence continues at coordinate 354,257 of ML798300.1, read as the reverse complement.
GGACCGAGTTTTGACAATGCACAACATGCCTAAAAGGCTATTGAATGCACACCTGTTCCATTTTTTATGAGCACCAAAAATCAAGAAGACACATGCTAAAATCATGAAAATAATCATCAAGAAATCCTCTCGAATGATTACTGCTAGCAACACAAGGGATTGTGGAGTTGATAAAAGATGAGCTGGAAGGGAAGTTAAGATATCCCCGATTCCTAAAGATTACGTGGACTAAAGGCAGATGCTAAAAGCATGTAAGGAATATTTGTCAGTTGAGTGAGTGGAGCAGAGTAGAAAGAGAACGGTCCCTAGAAGAGAAAGCTATAAAAGGAAGAAGTAATATCAGAAATGGGGATACCTAGATATTGAAGAGAAGAGATTCATTGAGTCCTTAGTATTGAGCTCACTCCAAGCCTGTTGTAATATTGTAATGCTTTTGAATACTCTTTTGTGTCTGTTATATGTCTAAGTTTTGATCAAAGGCACATTGCACAATGTGTTGTTATTATGAGGATTTATATAGAGAAGATATGAAGTTCTATGGCAGTCATATACATCTAGTTTTCACAATGTATATTTCTGTTGTGATGGAATGGATTTGTTATTAAAGATGAGACAATTATAAACCATTATATGCATATCATGTATGAGTTGAATATGTGTGTGTATTGTTTTACTTCTTAGTCCTAATAATTTGTCAAATATGAGCTGCATGGATACCAATCCCAATGAATCTTTCTGTGTTTAGCCTTCATTCCTGTCACAAGATCTTATGGTCTCCATGATCTTCTATACATCTCGGGTGAGACCTTACTGGGCCTTGACTAAGGATTGATATTATGATGCTTTGGGGGTTTTGTTGGACAAATCTAGAAGAACCCTGGGTCTAAACTCCACAACATTAATAAAGACACAAGAATGGATCAAAATGCCTCCATTTACAGGAGTTAAATAAGACACAGATTTTGTTTGCAACAGATACCCTATGCGTGGTCGCGCCACTAGATCCATATGAAGGTGACCGATATAATGAGCCTATGGATGAGAATGGGTGGAGCTCATTCATTGAGAACATTTATAAGATCATAGGACGTTGGGAATAATACATCAAACCCACCACAGATGGAGAGTTAAGCTGGAGGGGTTTCAAGTATTATGACATGGATTCTGAGGATGCTGTGGATCGATGGAAAAAAACACTCTATGAGGTATCAACCAAGAGATGTGCGCATATTTATATGGTGACGTGCAGGGAAGAATTTGGCTCATATCAGTACGATGGATTGGAACTGGTGGACACATTTATTAATCTTGAGCATAAGAGGGCTCGTGCACTGGATACAATTCTCATAGGAATTCCTACACAGTGGTGGGCTGCGCATCAGGAACCTTTCCGCGAGTGGACCACTGTCAAAGAAGTCATGCATGAAAGATTTAAATCCCAGGAAAGTAAACACCCCTACACATGTTCTTAATCAAACTGTCCACCTTCAAAACTTGCAGTAGTTGGATCGAGGATGAGCCAAATAATAGTGGTGGGGGCTTGTTGGCACGCAAATTTTTGGGTTATTTTTTGCGCGTGTGCATAAGTGAAGTTGTGGGCACTCATACAATAGTTTTTCATGCACCTAAGGAAATGCATGATGAATGAAAAAGAGTGTGCGCCAGACTGAGTTTTCACAGTGTGAAATAGGCCTAAAATACCATTGAACATGCACCAATCACATTTTTTATGCGTACCAAAAATAAAGAAGACGCATATCGGAATCAAGAAAATAATCATTCAAAAATCCTCTCGAATGAATAATTCCAATAACACAAGGGATTGTGGTACTGACAAAAGATGAGATGGAAGGGCAGTTAAGATAGCCATGATTCCTTATGGTTATGTGGACTATAGGAAGATGCCATAAGTGTTCGAGGTACTTTTCTCAGTCGAGTGAGTGGAGAAGAGTAGAAAGAGACAACGCTCCCAAGAAGAGAAATCTATAAAAGGAAGCAATGATATAAAAAATGGGGCTAGATAGATATTGAAGAGAAGAGATTCATCGATTCCTTAGTATTGAGATCGCTTTGAGCCCGTTGTAATATTGTAATTCTTTTGATATACTTCTTTGTCTGTTATATGTCTGAGTTTTGAGAAAAAACGCATTACACACTGTGTTGTAATTATGATGATTTATATAGAGAAGATATGAAGTTCTATGGATGTCATATATCTCTGTTTTGATGTAATGTCACCAACTAGTTTATGTGGGTTTATTATGTTTTCTGTCCAAAAATTATTAATTCTCCTTGTATAAATATGTCAAACACTTGGTATTAGTGTTGTTGTTAACCCCTTACAAACAATTTTCTCATATAGGAATATTGGCAAACACATTGCATCCATCCATTACACAAAAAATAGAGTAGATAACCATGGAATCTTATTATAGATGGAAACAATAATACAATGATATCTAATGGTTGTAATAAAAATTGTAGAATACTTCTGAACACACAATTCTAATGTCTACAAGGAATATACACAAATATACCAATAGAAACAATACAATTAAACCTGGAATGACGCCAATCTATGATGCTCTACTTCAGTAGTGTCTGCTTTGCTAGAGACCCTCCTGTAACCCTACGAACCTTATCCAAACGTCTTGCTGGAAGCCTGATCACATAGGTCCTCACGAGACAACCGCTGGATGTTTAGCGGGGCCTTGCAGGACGTCCTGTACTTAACCTGTGGGGGTTCCCTAAACCCTGGTTTCTCCGAAACCCTCCTAAAAACTTGCAAATGTTTGGGCTCAACCTCATCCAAAAAGACCCATAAAACTCCTGCGTACCTCAGTAACTCTCCAACTGAATGAAAAACTCCGAAGTGAAGCTCCAATGGTAGTCCTAGAGGGACTACCCTCTTGTTTGACTAAGGTGGGTATTGCACCACTAAAATTAGACTGCAGTAGTGGAAGGTTTTTTCTAAACCCTAACAAAACAATGGCTCCAAGAGCACTCCAAAATGAGAGATAAAATCATTATTCCAAAGAGAAGGGTTACCCATCTATTTATCCTTCCTCCGAACCTTCTATATCTTTCCTCTTTTTGACCAAATAAAACCCTCATTTTATTTTCCCTCCAATTTTATTTAAATATAATTATTTGTTTTATTTAATGTCACTTTGGGATTTATCATTCTAGTGACACCAAATAAATCTCCTTGACTCCCTTTCCCTTGTTGACTATAGCCTACGGGATTCGCATAGGATATTGAGTCATCCTCCATAATAATCAATTGGAAGGGGACAATACAATCCTCCCTTCCCAAGATTTCTTCTCCACAAGCAATTCCAGATTAGGGTGCTGTAAGATTTTCTCTCCTTCCCAAGTAACATCTTCCACGGGAAATCCTCTCCATACAACCAAGTACTCTTGAATGACTCTACTCCTCATCTTCCATTCCCTAACATCAACAATCCTCTCTGGAACTAGGACCAACTTCCCGTCCTCATCTAGTGGAGGAATATCTATTGAAATTGTGACTTGTTGTCCTAATGCCTTCTTGAGGCAGGATACATGGAAGGTGTTGTGGATCCTTCTATCCTCTGGTAGCTCCAACTCATATGCTACTTCCCCAACTCTCTTGATCACTCTGTAGGGTCTGTAAAAGTGAGGCTTCAACTTCTCTGCACCACTCTTTTCCAGCAATGATTGTTTGTAAGGATGCAACCTGAGGAATAATAGGTCCCCAACCTCAAAGTTGTGTTCTACCCTATGCTTATTTGCATACATATCTTTTGATTCTGAGTGGCCTACAAATTCTCCTTTAGGACTCTTAAGACATTCTCACTTTCCTACAACCAGTATTTGGAATTGGGATCCCTGCTCTCTCTAAACAAAAAATCCAAAAAATATGGAACATTATAGCCATACAATTCCTTGAATGGGCTCATCCCGATGGACATGTGATGAGTGGTATTGTAACAATGCTTCCCAATATGCAACCACTTTATCCATGCCCACTGCTACCCTGATAAATAGTTCCTCAGGTACCCCTCGATCCATTTGTTTACTAGGTTGGTTTTCCTATCTGTCTAGGGGTGATATCTAGTGCTAGGTGTCAACTCTATCCTAGATAACCTGAATATCTCCTGCAAAAATGTGTTGAGGAACCTGCTATCTCATTCATTGACTATGTTCCTCGAAGTACCATGGAGTCTGAACACCTCCATGAAGAATATATTTTCTATCTGATATGTGTTCTACTCTGAAGGAATGGAAAAGAAGTGTGCATATTTATTCAATATTTCCACTACCATGTAGATACAGTCCCTACCCTACACCTTTGTATATCCTGTGATGAATTCCATGGAAATACTATCCCACTTCTGCTCCAGAATCAACAATGGCTGAAGCAGTCCCACTAGATGTGTAAACTCTGTCTTGTTATGTTGGCAAGTCATGCACTCCCTCACATGATGAAGTGCATCATCCTTGAGACCATTCCAGGTAAATATCTCCCTCACATACCTGTAGGTTTTTAGATACCCCTGGTTCCCTGCTAATGGCATGTCATGTACTGCCCTCAAAATATTATCCTTGAGTTTGGATTCAGGGACAAGATAGATCCTGTATTTTTTGTAGATGATGCCATCCACTATCTTATACCGGTCATCCTGAATACTGATCTCCATCAACTCATAGGTAAAGGTGTTCTTGAAGTATTCCATCAAAAGAATGGATTTCCAGTCTGCTGAGATCTCTTCCATGGAGAAATATGCAGGTCTTCTGGATAAGGCGTCAACAACTATATTATTCTTCCCCTTTACATAATCAATGCCAAAATAATATGTTTTCACCTTACTCATCCATTTATGTTGTCTATCGTTCATAACTCGCTGGTCCATGAAATATCTCAAGTTGTTGTGGTCAGTCCTAACCACAAAGAGTCCTCTTACCAGATACTGTATGAACTTGGAAAATACATGCATGATGGAAAACATCTCCTTATCATAGATTAGATAGATCTTCTCTCACTCTCTTATCTTTTTTTCTCTCAAAATCTATCAGGTGTCAGTTCTACATTAAAAATGCCCCTATCCCCTCACTGGATGTGTCACAATCCAAGACAAATGGCTACGTGAAATATGGGAATTCTAATACCGGGAAAGTGCTCATCACCCTCTTCATTCTATCAAATGTTACCTGTGCTTCATTTGACCATCATAACACCCCCTTATTAGTGAGGCCTGTCAATGGCGCAATCAATTGTGAAAATGCTTTCACAAAGCCCCTATAATAACTACATATCCCAAAGAATCCTTGCATATTTGTGAGTGATCTGGGGGTGGGACAATCTAATTTTGTGTGGATCTTCTCCTAATGTACCTTTACTCCCTCAACACCAATCACGTGCCCCAAATAGAGGATCTTTGTTAACCCAAACTTGCACTTTTCCTCCTTGGAAAAAAGCGACTACTCCTCCATAATGGTGAGAATCTCATTCACATGCTTCAAATGTTCCTCCCACGTTTCGCTATAGATCAGAATATCGCCAAAGAACACCATTAAGAATTTCCTCAATTTTTTGTTGAATATATGGTTCATTAATGACTAAAAGGTAGTTGGTGTGTTAGTCAACCCGAAGGGCATGACTAGAAACTCATAGTGCCCATAGTGACACCTAATTTTTGTTTTATGGATATCCTCCTCTCTGACCTGAATCTAGTGGTATCTTGATCACAGATCAACCTTTGAGAAGTACACTGCCGCATGCATCTCGTCTATGAACTCATCAATCCTAGGTATTGTGTATCTATTTTTGATGGTCTTCTTTTTTAGTGCCAAATCCCTAAAGTATACCTAAGGGTCCTTCCCATCGAACCTGTCCATCAACCTAATTTGGGTGAAATCCTCATATGATGTGATGTCGGAATGTCCCAATGTTAATAGCCCATGATACCACCACTCATGAGCCTCTTCATCCAAGTGTAGGGTGGAAAATTTTTTCACCTCTTCCTCTATCATTGGATTAATATGGAAATACATGTCCAAGTTATTTACCCGTGCTCAGGTTGTGCACCTGTTAGATCCATCAAAATATGGAATAATCATCTTCTCCAATTTGCACAAAAGATTGAAATTCTGTTGATTTTGACCCGTCCTGGGTTTGTTCCTCATCTTGAGGTTGCAATATTCATTGTAAGACATAGCTATTTGGGATCCTTCTTCCAAAAACTAATACTCACTAAAGTAGGAGTTCATTTCCTCTTCCCCTTGTTGTTCCGGTGCTCCTGTAGGCTTCTCCTCAAGAAATGGCAGAAATAAGGGTCTGGGTACCTTTCTACTACCTACATGGAAGACACTCTATGCCTACACATAGGTATTACTCCCTCTAGGAGTCCTACCACTTCTATTGTTGTCCTCTACATGGTTCCCATTGACACCTCCCTAGTTTTGGTTTGCTTGATTGTTAGAAAAGAACTGTGTCAAGACTTGTGTTAATTGTTGTTTCCCCTTATCTATGCTTTCCAACAAATGTATGGTCCTATATTCAGGATGATCCCCCATAAATCCCTCTACTTCTACTTCTTCTGACTCTGATCCTGGGGTGGGTTGTTTCCCTCATCATCTAGTCTTCCTTAGAATCAATGCCTCAAGAAATCACAGGCTGGAAAGATCATCAACTATGATACCACTATAACGTTCCCAACTGGGTTATGTGGGTTTATTATGTTTTCTATCCAACAATTATTAATTCTCCTTATGTAAATATATCAAACAATTGGTATTAATGTTATTGTTAACTCCTTACAAATAGTTTTCTCATATAGGAATATTGACAAACACAATATTGCATGCATCCATTACATAAAAACTAGAGCAGATAACCATGGCATATTATTATGGATGAAAATAAAAATACAATGATATCTAATGGATGTAATAAGACTGTAGAATACTTCTGAACACACAAGTCTAATGGCTACAATACATCTACACAAATATAATAATAGAAACAATACAAGTAAACCTAGAATGATGCCAACCTATGATGCTCCCTGCGATGCTCTGGTTTAGTAGTGTCTGCTCTGCTAGCAGCCCTCTTGTAACCCTATGAACCTGATTCAAATGGCCTACTGCAAAACTGATCACATAGGTCCTCACAAGACAAACACTGGATGTCCAACAGGGCCTCATGGGACATATCTTACTCAACTCGTGGGGGGTGCCCTAAACCATGGTTTCTCTGAAACCCTCCTGAAAACCTATAAATGTTTGGGCTCAGTCTCATCCAGAAAGCTCCGTAAAACTCTTGCGTACCTCGATAACTCTCCAATTGAATGAAAAAATCCCAAGTGAAGCTCCAAGGGTAGTCTTAGATGGACTCCCCTCTTATCCAACTACCCCTCTTGTCTGGTGAGGGTGGGTATTACACCATTGAAACTAGACTGCAGTATTGGAAGGGTTTTGCTAAACCCTAATAAAACAATGGTTCCAAGAGAACTAAAACATGAGAGATAAGATCACAATTCCAAAGAGAAGGGTTACCCCTCTTTTTATCCTTCCTCCTTACCTTCTATCTATAACTTTCCGCTTTTTTACCAAATCAAACCCTCACTTTATTTTCCCTCCAATTTCATTTAAATATAATTATTTATTTTATTTAATGTCACTGTAGGATTTATCATTCTAGTGGCACCAAATAAACCTCCTTGACTCCCTTCGCCGTTTTGAATATAGCCTATGGGAGTCATATAGGCTATTGATTCATCCTTTGTCATGATCAATTAGAAGGGGAAATTACATTTGTGCAATGTATATATCCATTGTGATGGAATGGTTCTAGTAATAAAAATGCATCAATTCTAAACCATTCTGTGTTTATTATGTATGAGTTGAATATATGTGTGTATTGTTTTACTTCTTAGTCCTAATAATTTTTTAGATATGAGCTGCATGGATGAAAATCTTGATGAACCTCCATGTGTTTAACCTTGATCCCTGTCATAAGACCTCATAGTATCTGTGATCCTCTATGCATCTAGGGTGAGACCTTCCTCGACCTTGATTGAGGATTGATATGCTGATGCTATGGGGTTTTTGTTGGACAAATCTAGACGAACCCTGGGTATAAAATCCCTAACATTAATAAGGATGCATGCAATCATGGATCAAAATTCCCAATAACTTCCCATCCTTAGGTTTTACTGGTTTTCTCTCCACATGAATATTGCACCCCTCATACACATGTAGGGGCTTCCAAACACTACACTACACACATAAAAGGTTACTACATCTAACTCCACTTAATAAATAAAATATGCACTTATTTAAAACTTGATCTTACATTGTTTAGTGACTTTTATCTCTACATTCGTATTCCCCCATCCCAACAGACATGGGTTTGGATAATCATTAACTTCCAACCCAAGCTTGCTGACTAAGTCATTTTCTATGATATTAGCCTGTGAACCAAAATTGAATAGTGCATATAACTTGGTCCTTTTGACCTAGATCTTAATATGGAAGAGTTTTATCATATCCTTCTCTTCCTTAGGATGAAGGCTACTCAAATTCACCTCCTTCTACACTGAAGTGCATAAAATATTCTCATTCATATCCAAGTTTATCTCTACCTAGTTAGTTGAATCCTTTCCTAGTAGGTTCTTCTTCTTGGAATCCTTCTTGCGGTTCTTTGGATGTAAATTCGAACATTTTCCTTTGGTGTGACCATTAATATTGCAATGGTTGTTTGGATCCTTGTACTAATGTGCAGTGGATTTCGTATTCTTGTCTTTCCCTTTCCACTTCTTCATCCCCTCCTTGGACTCTTCTTTATGATATTTTTTTTTAGAACTACTTGGCTATTCTTTCTTATGGCCTATTCTCTCCAAATATTGTGCTTGCACACAGGCCTTATCAATGGCCCTAGGTTTGAAGAAGATCACTTTCTTCTACAAATGACTGTGTAGACCCCCCAAATACTTAAGGAGTACATCTAGGCTCTTGGGAGAGATACCCAACATGATCACCATCTTCCTAAATTCAGTGGCGTACACTTTCACACTCCGCCCTTGCCTCTACCCGAAGTGATGCCAATGGATCCATTGGTCATTTACATACCCAATAGGGTAGAACTAGGACTTGATGAGGGTTTTAAAATCCTCCTCCTTAGTACTAGTGGATCACCCTCCATCTTAAGTGTCTTCGTGTGGATTCCCCACCAGGTTAGTGCATGGCTCTCTAGTTTTAGTAAAAAAAATGAAATCTTTTTGTCTTCATCTATATTATAGACACTAAAATACACTTCTAGCTATTGCAACCAATGATTCAACTTAACAAAATCGATCTCACATTGGTAGGGATTGATGTCCACTTTTGATTCCATTTTGAATATCAGTTGTGAAGGAGTGATGGCACTTGAACTTGGTTTCTCTTTCTCAAGCCCCTTTTTTGACTCCTTTTCCGGGTCTTCAATATCTATTTATTTCTCATATGATCCATCTTTTGAGTTAGAGACAACAACCTCTTTGAAAGGCTTGAACTTGTTCACTAGTACTGCGATGAGGAGAGCAATGTTGTGAGAGATATCGACAAATTTCTCTTCCAACATCGAAAATATATCTTCTATTGCATCATGCGAGTTGTTATGAATAGACTCATCCGCCATGGCTAGGGTTTTGTGCCTCCTTCTTAAGCCAACTCCCAGATACTTTAAATTTCCATAAATACCCAAAATAAAACTGCTTTGATACCAATATGATTTGTAAGTTTCTATGGATATTCCATTGGAATAGTTCATCACAATATATCTTATAATATTATGAAATATTAGATTATTCAATTTATTTCCTCAGATCCCAGATTAATTATTGCTATCTTATTGCTCAAATTTATGAAAATAACTAAATATGAAAAATGAAATAACAAGTAAATATACAAATCATCCACACAAATGAACATAATATATCCTGAAAAACCCAATAAAGGAGAAAATCCAACTAGAAAGTGAGGCATGTGCTCTGCTCTCTTTTCTTCAATTATGAAAAGAAAGTACAAAGAAATGGGTCACTTATTACGGATTTTTCTTTGACACTTTAGCATGAACGACTACTACATAATCTCCTACCTCCTCTGTTATGATCTCAAAATACCACTCCTATATTATCTACTCAACTATGGAACAATTGAAATACTAAAGAATGTAACCCCTTCTCTTCCTATCAACTTGGTATTTAACATAGCTCAATAGCCATGTAGGGTTAAGGATTTTCCATCCTCAACCCACAATTAGTGATAATTTTTTGGACCTTCTATAATATTCTTGAAATTCCACATTTTTCCAGCCCCATATATGAATAATTGGGGATGACATGGAATCCACTCATACCATGGTGGTCAACAAGGTAGGTCAACTTGTGGGAGACATAACTTCTTCATGTGAGGTCTGCTTGAGGTTATTTTTACACCGTTGGAAAGGTATAAATGTTTAGAATAACATCAAGGGGATGGGAGTTATTCTCACAAATTTTTTATCCACAATTTTTTTGTGTTCAAAATGGATCCGGAAGATTCTAGACCCCAAATCTCCAAACTGAGACCTACCACTAAAATGGGACCTGCAAGCCCATTCCTCCAAATTTTCCACCCAAAAAGTACTAATATAGATGAAAAATTATATAATGATCTAATCTAGAACATACCTAGTGCTACCAAAAAAATTCCTACTGTTGATTACCTTTTTAAAAAGCCCAATGCAGTAACACTTTTGTTGTAAACAATTCAATGAACAACAATATAAAATAGATAATGATTTCTTAATATTCCTATCCTTTATGCTCACCTACAACCACCAATATCTCTTCCAAGATCTACAAATACCCATTCATAGTGTTTTTTTTGGTCATTTTTAGATTTGGAATATGGAGATACTATGGAGAATGTGGCATGAGAGTTGGAAGAATGATGGAGAAAGTGGTAAGTAGATTATGATAAAAATAATGAGTGAATTTCCATGAGTGAGGAGAATTGAATTAAGGAATTTCACTTCCCTCAAATTCCATGACTTAGGAGAATTGAATTAAGGAATTTCACTTCCCCAAGATGATTTTACTTCCCCTTACAAGTATCACATATTACTTCTTATTTATGTGAGGGTTCTTTCCTTCACCCACCTCTTCATGCATTTATATTGGGATTTTTAAGTCAAAGGTGGTGGTAAGATTCATTTAAGGCACATGATGGAAAATATGCACATTCTTGAGATGACACTTGAAAATAGAGGAATCCATTCCCATGTATCCACTTTCACCTTCCCCTCTTGTGGATTCATAGCCCAATTTTGATCCTCATAACCATCTTGAACCATTAAATGTTATATTCCAACATTGCATTTTTACATAATATAAAATTGCACCATTGTAACTCTACCATACAATCCGATGGAAAACATATATACATATTATATATTTCTAACCATTCTCTATTCAATCCTTGGCTGGATCTCCTTACTAAGAATCCTATAAAGCATATTTACAACATTTACATTAAAAGGGTCATTTATTTAATTTTTTTATGGATCGACATTGAACATTGTAACAATGCATTTACAATTTATACATAATTTATTCCAACACCTTCCAAGGGCCCAAATTGGGGTTTTACATCCCCATCCTTTAAAACTAAGAGACCCAAACAAAACAATGAGATCTACATTAGAAACACAAACACATATAGAGCTAATATTTACCCTGGAAACCCTTAACTGAGAAAGCCAACACCAATAATAAATATCTATTATTTCCTTATCCAAGATGGCCAAACCCTAGGATACTTAAATACATATTACAATGGAGTTTTCCACGCCATTAAATAAGCTTTATCATGTGTAATACCATGGGAAAATAACATGGATTAACCAATACCATGGGATCGTAAACCACCATTGGGATACCCATCAATGACAAACTAAAGGTTGTATTAAATACTCTATGAACAAGTCAAGATTAACCCAACTTTCCCCCTTTTAAACATGACTTGGGATAAACGCCTACCTGCCTCAAATTTTATTAACTAGGTTTCTAGAAATACAACATGTCCCCCTATCACCTATGTCTATGTCTAGAATATACATTGGTGAACCATCAAACCAAGGGTAGGCAATCCTAAATAGGTCTTACAACTATATCCCTATTACATATGTAATAAAATACAAATCCATAAAAAAAATTATAATTGTATTCCCAAACACCTGATGCTATGAAACTGCATCAACTTGTTTCATTTCCAACATCCCTCCTACTCCAAACTCAATCATGTAAGCTAAGTATTTCTCAACCAAGTACTTATCTTACCACTCTATGTCCATGTGCTTCTTATTATGATCCACCTCAATCCTTGTGATGCATTTACATGTTCCATTCACCATGATTCATTGACCCATGAACCATC
>ML798300.1:307478-326205 GCA_009831015.1 Picea engelmannii | reverse complement strand
TATGGTACAAGTTGATTACAGGATTGTGCATGGTTGATGCACTTGTTTATGGTACAGGTTGATTACAGGTTGGTGCATGGTTGATGCACTTGTTTATGGTACATGTTGATTATAGGTTGGTGCATGGTTGATGAAATTGTTTATGGTACAGGTTGATTACAAGTTTGTGCATGGTTGATGCACTTGTTTATGGTACAAGTTGATTACAGTTTGGTGCATGGTTGATGCACTTGTTTATGGTACAGGTTGATTATAGGTTGATGCATGGTTGATGCACGGTTCAGATTTATTGGTACAAGTTTACAGCGGTATATCTCACAGTGATAGTGTGACAGTGGTTCCATCATTCTACTTCTACTTCAGGGTGGCAGGACAGGGCAAGGACAGGTGGTTGTAGCCACCTTCCGATTGTAGCTTAAGAACATAGGGGGTTGTAGCCTCCTTCTGGTTGTAGCCAGAGAATTGGGGAGTTGGAGCTTCCCTCAGGTTGTAGCCTGAGAAACTAGGGGGTTGGAGACTCCTTCCAGTTGTAGCTGGAAAACAAAGGAAGTTGGTGCTTCCAATGAATGTAATTCTTCAAGACATATAAGAAAAAGCATTATGTGGTTTTCTTCCGATTTGGGTTTCCACATAAAACACTGGTGTACTGTGTATGTGTATGATTTTTCATTTGTTCATTGCTTATTTAATCTGCAGTTACTGGATAATAATGTTTCATTGATATAGCACTTGTATTATATGGTTAAAAGGGACTAAATTGCTCTATTACTGATTCACCCCCCACTCTCAGTAATCCAACAGTACATTGAACTCAATGGTTCATCATTTTGCACGATTCACAATCCGGCCTTGGTTTTCCTCAACCACTTCTAGCTTCCTATATGGTACGATGCCTACACTGACCTCCTATCCACACTTAAACAGGATAAAGCCACTCACATATTGGATCATATCTAAGAGTCGTGGAGCTAGAATAGGTTGATCAAAACCAAGGTCCCTCTTGAGTTCTTATTGGAATGGTTCCTTAAGTCTTTATTGCCTTACATACCCAAGGATGTATCGATGTTAGGAGTATCCTTTGAAGAGGAGGAAATTTGTAGAGCCCAATAGTTAGATCTAATCTACTCATAATATGGGATCATTTAAAAATAATACCAGATGCATTGTGACCCGGTTTTGATCCTTCAAAAGCGAATTCTAGACCACATGTCGATGACATTGTTAGCTCCATCAAAATCACTATCGTATATTTGGTTACGAACTAGATGCAATAGATGAAAATCCATACATATCCAACCAATCAAGCCACAAATTCAACCATCTCCACCATCTGATCGTCATATGCTCATGGTGTACAATAATGGCTCCGAAGGGTACCCAACAACTTGGAGGGAATATTAAAAATGGAAAGGATAAGAAGGGAGGTGGAGGTAACAATAACAATGTTAAATTTGATGCAAATGATAAAGGGGCCAAGAAGGAGAAGAAGAAGGTGAAATTCTCTTGCAATATTTGTAGCAAATATCACCTTACCCATCAGTGCCCAAATATGGAAGAGACTCAATGCATGTTAGTGCAACAACACCCTATCATGGGAAAGAACCCATTCCCACATGAAATAATATGAAGTTGGGATATTCTAGTGGAAATCCGCAAGGGGCACCCAAAATCCACCTTTGTTGAATGGTACAATGTCATTCATCAATATAGTGAACCATAAAAAGGAGGATGTTGATCTATCAATTAGGGCCCACGATTACGGTAACCTTGAGTTGACATCTAAGGGGAAATAAAATTTAGATCCTCATAATTCTCTACATATAGAGAAAACTTAGAAGGAAACAATGCCACACATATTGAAAGGTGTGTACAAGCATGTGTCACACAACCCAAATGCTTGAGCCATGCCCAACTATTCTATTGTTGAGGACTTAAATTATATTCCATGTGTGATGTTCTTCTTAGAGGTGCTTCAAAGTTTCCCTGTGTAATGAGTTGCATTGTTATCCGCTATAGGAGCTATTGACTTCTCGATTCAACTTGTTATCAATTTTGATGCTGCATATGTGAAGCCTCATCTTCCCTATCATGTAGCCTTCCAAATTAATGTCATGTACACAAAACACATTATTGGAAGAACTCTTGTTGGTAAAGGAACTTTGACATGTGTTATGTCATTGTCTTGATGGAAATCCATTCTCTCTCCTAAGTCGACTCCCTATCCTATGTTTTTAACCACATTCAATGGATGATCATTTACGCCACATGGTATTATTTCCTCCTTCCTTGTCTAGTTATGGGGGGAGACCATTTCTATTGAATTTGAAGTGGTCTATGCTCTGCTCAGCTACAAACTTTTGCTTGGAAGGAGTTGGAATAATGTGATGACAGATGTAGTCTCATCAATTTTTCGAGTCTTTTTCTTCCCTCACAAAGGGAATATTGTAATGATATATTAGATGTCGTTTAATTGCTCTAGCTCCATGGTGAATTTGGGATTTATGGTCCCATTGATTGAAAACTCTCAGAAATTAAATGAGAGTGTTGGTGTTGGGATGTGTCCTTCTCTCATGGGAAACTTTTATTTTATCATGCCAATTTCATATATTCATGCTACCCTGGTTGGTTTCCAACAATCAACTCCCTTGGTCCCCGTCTCGTGAGTTGGTTCATTTCAAACCATGTATTTCCAATATCTTTGGGTATTACCCTTACCGTGAGAATCAGTTGAAGATATCATGCATGATGGGATGGTCATGCCTTTGTCTACAACTGAGATATCATATCAAGCAATCCAATGAGATATTGCAGTCTTTGATCCTACTCCTTCATAGACAGAGGAATATGATCAGTTTCGAGAGCCCGTTTGGGCCCAAAATACTTCAAATTTACTCAATTTTCTTGACACTATATTTCCCTCCGACAAAGATATTATTGAGGAAATAATAGGGTCCAAACGACCATGGGAGGATTTGCATCATCGATCATATTTCCTTCTAGAACTTAGCTGAGTTGAAAACATAGAGTTTCAATAAGTTGTGAGTGAAGGTATCAATCCACCTGTGAACCATTTAGTGAAACATGGTGTTTATGTCAAAGGGAACATGGTGAATATATCGAATATTATTTCTATTAACATCTTCAAGACCCTTAGTGCCATAGAAAACATTTTTATCAATGCAGATTTTCCCCTGAAGAGATCCACACATATACCTCTTTATTTAAAGAGTTTCGCAACATTTTTTCCTGGTCCTATGAAGAAATTCCACACATTGACCCCCTCATTGTCGAACATGAGATTCATACTTGTGAGAATTCCAAGCATGTTCGACAGAAGTTACGAACTGTAAATTCGAGGGAGGCATAAACTATTAAGGTTGAGGTAGAAAAGTTGCTTAAGGGAGGTTTCATTTACCTGGTTTCTCTTACGAAATGGGTCTCAAATCCCATTCCTTTAGACAAGAAGAAAGGAACCATACACATCTGTATGTATTTTCATGATCTGAATAAAGATTGTCCAAAGGGAAACTTCCCTACACCTTTCATCGACTAGATCATCGACGAGTGTGTGGGAAGAGAAATATTTTCCTTTATGGATGTATTTTCTAGGTATAACCAGATTCAGATCTGGCCCAAGGATCACCATAAGACAACGTTTATATGTCCTTGGGGGAATTTGATGTATAGGAAAATTCCTTCTAGCCTAAAAAATGTTGGAGCTACATTCCAACGGGCCATATAGTTCTCCTTCCATGATTTAAAGTACATTGTTGAGGCATATCTAGATGACCTTGTTGCTATCTCTCGCAAGAGGGTGGATCATCCAACACATCTCAAGATTATCTTTGAAAGATGTTGCTACTATGGTATTCGGTTGAGTCCAAACAAATGCATATTTTGCGTCATTTCGGGGCATCTGTTGGGATTCATAGTCTCTAAAAAAGGGATCATGGTTGATCCTTTGAAGGTTGAGACAATAGTTCAGTTTCCTTCCCTGCGTAATATTCATTAGTTATAGATTCTTCAAGGAAAGGATAATTTCCTTCAATTTTTTATTGTAAAATATGTTGATATCACCAAAGGATTTATGTGCTTGCTGAAAAAATGGATCCCTTTTGTTTGGAATGAGTTCACACAATGATCCTTCGATGTGCTGAAGAACGTGCTTATGTTAGCCCCTCTACTCGATCCTTCAAACTATGGTAGGGATTTATTGTTGTATATCACAATAGTAGAATCCATAATCGGCATGGTATTGGTTCAGGAAGATGACAACATGTAAGAGAATGCCATCTATTATCTCAATCATGGATTGATTGGGCCTGAGTTAAATTATTTGCATGTCGAGAAACTAGATTTGGTAGCCGTTCACGCTGTCCAGAGACTGCAACTTTACATTTTACTACGGAAAACCACTGTAGTAGCTGATGTTAATCCATTTCAATATTCACACAATGTATAATTGGGGAAAAAAATAATAAATGGATTTTCATTATACAAGAATTTGACTTGGAATTTGTGTCATCTAAGTCCAAAAAAAAATATTTTTTGTCGAACTTATGTCAGAGTTCCCTCGGGAGGTTGAGGAAACTATTTTTACACATTCATTTCTGGATGAATTTTTTCTCCTTATCCCTTCCAAAAATCCTTGGTATGGAGATATCCTAGTATATCTCCATACTTTGAAGTTTTATTTGCATCATTCATAGGATGATTGACGTCTAATTCACCACCAAGAGAAGAATTACCTCATCGTTAATGACACTTTGTATTGTCATGGGGTCGATTCAATTCTTTATTGTTTCTTGAATCATGAAGAAGCAGAGTTTATGCTTAGTGATTTCCACAGTGGAGCATGTGGGAGTCATCTATCAAGGTTGGCTATATTCCAGAACATGCGATATGGGTACTTTTGGATGACAATCTTTAAAGATTGTGTTGACGCAGTCAAAAGGTGTCTTCCTTGTCAAATATTTTCACGAAAGATGCACATACATCCTTCTCTATTATTTCATGTCATCATCGTTGGTCCTTTTACGAAGTGGGGAATTTATTTCACCACATGCCACCCTCCTTCATCTAGGTTGCATCGATATATCATCATGGTCATCGAATACTTTACGAAGTGGGTGGAGGCCATGCCTACATTTACGAATGATAGCGAGAAAGAAACTTTTTTCTTATTCAATCAAGTTATTTACAGGTTCATAGTTCCGATAGATATTGTCACGGACCATGGCAGTCACTTTCATAATCAAATGATGTAAAAACTAGCATCTAAATTGGGATTCAAGGAGAATCCTTCTTTGTATTATCCACAAGAGAATGGTTAGGTAGAGGTCATAAACAAGTCTCTCAAGACCATACTTCAACGAACTGTCAATAAGATTAAATATAATTGGCATTTGATGCTTTATCTGAAATTATGGGCATATTGAACCTCGGTTAATACTGCCACATGATACCCACCTTTGCAACTCATCCATGGGGTGGAAGCAATCATATCAATTGAATGAAAAATTACTTCGTTGAAGAAAATGATTGAGCTCTTGCCTGACACTACAGATTTAGAAGCGTGTCTCTCTCATTTAGAGTATCTTGATGATAAGTGTTGTGATGTTGCTACTGCAAACGAGATGCAGAAAAAACATGTCAAGTCTCAATATGACAAGGCTGTCCATCCAAGGGTGACCTTGTTCTGGTTTATGATCAGGACAAGGACACATTAGGGCTAGGCAAGTTTAATCCGATGTGGCACGACCATTATATTGTGAGGTGTTCCCTGAGGAAGGGAGCTTATGAGTTATCTGTAGATTTTAACATTGTACAATATTTTACTACAAACATATTTTCAATAAAAGAAAAAAAAATATATAATGGAAAATACACACATTACACAGAGATTTTCCCCTTGGAAACCCAAATCAGGAAAACCAACATATTCTATATTCATTCATAGTGATACATTGTCTACAATACAATATACATATAGGATCCAAGGGTATCCAAAACCCTAACCCAATGACCTGGATTAGTCAACAAGCCTAATTCCTTAACTGAAAATAGAAAACCATAAGAAAAAATCATGTACTGAAAAATCGCCCAACAATGGACATGAAAATCAAGATGACATGAATAATGAGAAAAAAAATCGACACGTTTCTTGAGGCAAACCCTCAAACCCCCCTGCACGCCCCCTTCAACACCCCCTACGCACCTGATGCAACGTAGCAGACATAATAGCTAGTCATGCAAAGAATATAACACATACCCAACATGCTCCCACTTGTTGTTTTCTTTGCATACATGGGGTTTGTTGGCCCTTGACCAAGTTTTGAGGGATCTCGTCAAGTTTGACCTATTTCAGGACTTCAATAGCCTGTCGAAGAAGGAGAGCAAGACGAAACAAAGATCACGGATCCCAGGCCCTTTTTTGGGTCCTTTTTGGGTTTTTGGGATTATGTAACGAACATGGGATGTCGGCCCATGGGTTTACCCATGGTTAGACCTATTTTGTAATATATATCTATATGTCTAAGCAATATAGAGAAGGACGAATGGCTAAGTTCTAGGATCTATGTGGTTGAAGGATTGTAAGAGCTTTGTGCATATTGTGTGAGACTTGCAGAGCTGAGTGCAAGTCATTGTAAGAGGCTGTGGAAGGCTGTGTGCTTAGATCTACCGGGGAAGGAGGATCTAGCGAGCTGCGCAGATCTCCTGTCCTAGGCGAAGTAGGATTTTAAGGCTCTGTGCTTGTAACCAATTGCTTGAATACAATAAAGAAGAAGAGTTGGTGGATGTAGCCCCAGGGTGGGGGTGAACCACGTAAACACTGTGTTGATTCACTTTGTTCTTGTATTGATGTGTTTTTAACTTCTTTTTGCTAAGTGCTTTGATAGAGATAGATAAATATGCTTATTATTTGTGCTAATAGTGTAAGAATGTTATATCTGATCTATATGCGAGTTCTTAGTGCTTGATATGCTAGATATGACCTGCCTGTTTTGATAAAGTACTTAAATACATCAGATTTGAGTGAATGATGTGATGCTCTGTTCTATCTGCATAGTAGTTATTGGTTGAATATTGATGAACTGTTGATGCTAAGTGCTCTGTTAAGTAATATAATCACATATTTGTGTCCTAGCTTCGGTTGCAGACACTTGAGTCCTGCAACCACCCCTGCCTCTACCTCGGGTGAGACTTCATCTGCTTCGCAGGTGTTTCCAAAAGGGTCGGTAGTTAGGGTTTTGTTAGTGTGCTCTCGGAGCGTTGAACCCTGGTGTTGGGCCTTAGAAATTTCACATTTATATCCTCTTTTTCCTTCACTATTCTTTACATTTCATCATCCCATTAACCTTCCATCATACCATTTCCATAATGATACTTGGGTTTCTCCTTATTATTTTCCATTGTATTCATTTTAGTATTATAAGTGAATTTGTGATTAAATATTAGAAATTAACATATTTTCATTATATATCAAGGTTGGATGAGTTTGATGATGTGTGTAGGCATATTTGAAGATTTCAACAAATTCAAATATTACCTCCTAGCCTCAAATTCGAATCTCATCTTCAAGCTTTGAAGATTTGAAGAATATTTGGGACAATCATTCAAACATATTCAAAGGAGAATATCATGGAGATTTTGATAGGATATCTTATCCAAGATATGAGTGGAAGATTTGAAGGAATAATCTGAGAGAATAGTGGATCTGTAATTATGACACTCTTCAAGAATTTCATGTATATAATAGAGTGTTCTCTCTTCATGAGGGGAAGGGAGAGATCATGCAATTCATAATTTGGTCTTGTAATTAGGAGAAGGGGATTCTTAGCTTTGATTCTTTCATTGTTATTCTTTCATGCTTTTTCATTTGATTCTTATAATATAATTTGAGATTAATTTATTGTGTGAGCTCACATATGTTTTTTTTCATTCAACTCTTCACATGTTGTGATGCTTTTCTAGATTAATTTCATTTCAGCAATTTATATTAGACTACTTCTACTTCAGTCCTGCATATATAGTGTGTGTGCTTCGTAAGCCTACGAACCTTGGATTGAAAAATTAAATAGTTGGGTAAGTACTACAATGGAATTAAACGACAATATTTATGCCTAACACCTGGGTCTGCCCTTGTGCCAACAAATGGTTCCATTTCTGGGACCGAAACTGTGATTGGTGGGAACTGAGAAAGAAGAAGCTTTGTGCAAAAGTCCAACCTAAAATTGTGAAATCTTTGTGCGTAGATCTATTGTTCTGGTGCGCAACACTCTACTTAGTCTGACAAGATCTATGCTAAGGAAAATAAGTCTGATCTGAAGAAAAGAGGTAAGATCTGTAAACTCTGTGCTCTAATAAAGGTAAGAATAGTGAAAAGTTATAGATCTGAAGGCTTTGTGCTTTGTAGAAGTAATATTAGTGGAAATTTTTGTTTCAAAATTATGAATCTAGGTATGTTTGATAGATTCTATCCTAGCTTGAAAACTAGGGTATTAATAGATGAAATAAGATTTGATATGAATAGATCTATTATGAACAGTGAAAAATATGTTATACCTATGCATAGAAAGAATGTTTAGACTAATAAGTGTATGCAGGATCCTAGAAATAATTTTTTGCAGGTTAGCTACCATGATCCTAGTACGTAGTGCAGGAAAGGTTGGGGATCATTTAAGAGAAAGAGAGGATTAACTCTTTGTTACAATTGCAAAAAACCAAGACATCTTGCAAAGGAATGCCCTGGGAAAAGACCTAGTTGTCTTTGTTGTAAAGCTATGGACCATGAAGTGTTGGATTGCCCTAGAATGATTGCTAAGATGGAAGGAATGAATCTGAATAAAGGAAACCCTAAGGTAGACCCAGAAGTGGCAGAACCACAGAATGAAATAGAGAAAGTATTGCTACAAATAAACGAAACTTTGAATGACCACCGACATGTCAAATTATTGGAGATCTTCAAAGAAAAAGAATTCCTTGAGGAAATAATAGGAGACTTCAACATTGAATGTGTTCTAGATAAGGAAACACGGGTGAATATCATGACAAAGAGAACTTGGGAATCTATAAGGAAGCCTTCTATGATGCCTTCATTAGGAGGAATAGGGTTATTCTGAGGAAAGCTGATAAACCTATGTGGAAGGCTCGCTCAGATACCTATGAATGTTAATGGAACTTCGACAAAAGAAGATTTTGAGATTATTAAATTTACTGAGAACAGTGCCCTATTTACCATGTTACTAGGGAAACCTTGGATCGACAGAGATCAAGCCAGACAAAAGGAAGAAGAAGAATTTTTGGAACAGAAGAAGCAAGAATTAAAAGATTTCATGACTAGAAGGATCACACACTTGATTGAAGAACACAAGAATAGATCAAAGCTATTTAACACTAGAGATCCAAATGTCGAAGTTGCAAGAACACTAGAGGATCCACAAAATATTGAAGTACCTATCCCAGACAAAGAAGTATTATTCAGAAACCCTAGGCAAGAATCTCAACAATGCGAAGTGACTATGTCAAAAGAAAACAATAATCATAATGGAAAAAGGAATATCGAGATGAAGCTCACTGGGAAGAAGGATAGAAAGTTAAGTAAGAAGGGAGCCAAGATCGATAAGTTGCATAAGGCTCTAGAGGGAACCTTGCAGAAGGAAAAATTGCAAAATTGGAGCTTCACTACGATACCAGAACAACGACACATGGCACTTTGCCATGACGAAGAAATATAGTCATTGGGGACATTATAACCATTATATCAAGGCTCCGAATGGATAGAAATCCATTTATGGCCAGCCAACTCTCCATCTGACTGTTGGGACCGTGCCATAATGGACAGAACCAAGTTAATGAAGTCCTCATACCCATTGCAAGTGACTCGTTTTTGAGTTACCTATTTATCCCACCGCGCCACGCACCAAGAACACTTTTGCCAATTGAGAATTTGAGCCCGTAGACTAAGTTGAGTTTATACAGTGATCATCATGATTTTTCTCTCTATCTCGTTATTGTGTGTAAGCTACCCCCCGAACCTGAGATTGTTAACCGAGCGTGTATGTCGGACGAGTTGAGCGTTATAGAAAGAGTTTTTGAGGAAGTTTTGATCGACCTCATGAATGAAAGATTCATGCCAATGTCTACAAGTATACAAGCATCATCCACGAGAGGACTTCTAGCCTCTCCATCCACTGCTCACGGAGCAGGGTCATCTCGATTGTCCGATGAGAAGCGAACTAAGCACAGGGATGACTTAGCGAATGCTAAACTGATCCTGACTATCCTACCCACCTATATACCACCTTTAAGTGGTGTTGTAAACCACGAAAATGGACCTAGAGATTTAGAGTACGCCTTGGTCACTGCGTACCTCCCGAAGGGGATACGTGCAATGTGAGAAGAGCAAGATAAAATCACGGCGTTGAAGTTTAGAAACTTCAACCTTGACGATCACAAAGTCTACAACATGTTAGCCCCACATAAGTATTTGACTAGAATAAAAGGGAAAAACTCAAAGGTAATTCCCCAAGCATGGACCCATAACCTCGCACTGTCCACTCTACTCAACGTCATGAAAAATCCCCACTTCGGAAGAAACCAAGAGGTGAATGCATGTGTCAAACTGCTTCTGTCTTGTTACCATGGCAGATATTTATGGCTAAACCATCGTATCACAGTTGATTCGACCTTGATCAATCGAATCACGGGTTTGAGTATGCAAGGACCTGACCCACATGACTTCTATCCTAGAAAATCCATGGACCACGCTCTTGCATAAAGGATCAAGGAAACCTACGACGATGTCGAGAAAGGCTCACGAGGCTACATGGTAGCCTCTATTTAGAATGGCGCAGTGTGCCTCACTTGTCAGATGATCACAGGAAAGTTAGTTCGCAAGAACTGACCCACCCAAGTGACTGGTTTTGTAGTCGAACTCGCAGGGAAGTGCACGAAGGGCCTACAAATGAATTGGGTGAAGTACCTGGTGAACCAATTAGAACTCGACTGCAGAGAATCCCAGGATCAAGGGTACAAATTTCATTTCAGCTGGCTATTGATCTTGATCGCTTTCATTGCCTGGGAGATGTTGGAAGGTGCGACCTTCCCGGACGTTGAGTCATTTGAATCATTGGCCGTGAAGTTTAGTACGTTGTGGTACTCAAGTGACATGAATAAGAAATGGCAGTCAAATGTCGTCTTCCATACATACTACAATTAGCTAAATTTATCCATACAGTCCGAGCCTCACATGACGTCGAACACTATACAGTGATTTAGGCCTTTGATGAAGTTCAACGCTGATCGACATTTCATTTATATCACAGCGTGAGCCAATGAGCACAAGCAACAACTTCATTCCTATTACAAGCTGTCAGAGGAGGACTTAGAGGAGATTACTAACGAATGGTCCGTTCACCTCCTCATTCCATTCGACCCTGCGGAGATATCCAACATCGATAGCCCAAAAGCTGCACAGGATACACCCAGACCTAGAAAAACAAAGAATACTGATGAAGTACAAGATTTAAGCAGTGCCTCGGTGAAGACTACCTCCATATCACCAGTGCAAGGAGGTGATGGTGAAGAGATAGATGGCATAGAAGTTGAACAAAGGAGAGGCGAAGTAACACCTCCCAGAGACAAGGAGGACCCCTCAAACAAAAGGAAGGTTTCCCCCCCCGAAACCTTCCTCTTGGAAGAGATCAAAATCCATTATAACTAAGATGCAGAATGTCCTCACCTCTGATGATTTAAATTTCATCATAACAGCCCTGAACGATGCTTTGTTGGAGATAATAGAGAAGCAAGAAGCTAAGAAGGAGGAGATGTAAATTAGAATTGAGGTCGAACTCCAAGGAGTGCAGCAGGCACTATATTCTAGTCGCGCATTCCCCACTGTGCCTCTGTCATTGGGAACACCAGAACTGAGAGATGAGCCAACCCAACTCCACCGGCTCATTGATACAGTTGAAGCTCGCATTCGATGAGAACAAGAGGAAACAACGCAAGCCATCCAGGCTTTGGTACAAGTACAGGGAGTACTTGTAGAACAACATTGATCTTCTGAACAGGAAAAGAGTGCTCTCCAAGCGAAGTTCGATGAAGAAATGAAACAACTGCAACAAGTCAAGGAACAATTGCTCACCAAGCAACTCGAAGTAAAGGAAGCAGTCAACAAAGCACTGGACTTTGTGACTATCGTAGAAGTAAAGGCAGAGGACCAAATCATGAAGCAAGTAGTGCAACTTGAAGAAGTGATCCAACAGTTGCAACAACGCATCACAGACCTAGAACTATGCACTATGCTCGAGACCCCAAAGGAGGTAAAGGACCAAAGAGAAGCAACTTACAGGAGCACAGTTGAAAGGCTAAAGGCCTTGACCTTAGAATGCAAGAAATTCGCTGATCACAGTGCCCAGAAATATGAGAAACTTACCGAGAACCCAAAATTGCAGGCACTAGAGTCGCAGCTCCAAGAAGCGAAGTAGCATGCATAAACACTATAGGTACAGCTGAAATCCCTGACAGTTGTGGAGAGAATGAAGAGATCTCAAGAGCAACAAACTGCCCAACAACAAATCCATACTATCCAGAGCAGAGTTATGGAAATAACTCAAAAACTCCAACCTATGCAAGATAAGGCCTATCAGTGGTTTATAGAGGTAGAAGGCCAAGGAGTAGAAATGGAGCAGGTTAGCACCGCAGCATGACAACGCTTGAAAGGACCTATGAATGATGCAGTCATTCAAGAGTTAGTTGAACAAGATCTTGTATCACAGCGGAAAGTTGAAGCAGTTTGATCCAAGCTCGAAGTGTTTGAAGTAGAAATTCCTACATCAGCATGACTTGGGATGATTCACATGTGAGTGTTGGGGGCCTGTTGGCCCTTGACCAAGTTTTGAGGGATCTGGTCAAGTTTGACCTATTTTGGGACTTCGAAAGCCTGTTGAAGAGGGAGCGCAAGATGAAACGGAGATCACAGATCTCAAGCCCTTTTTGGGTCCTTTTTGAATTTTTAGGATTATGTAACGGGCATGGGATTTCACCCCATGGGTTTACCCATGTTTAGGCCTATTTTTTAATATATATATATATATATATATATATATATATATATATAGAGAGAGAGAGAGAGAGAGAGAGAGAGAGAGAGAGAGAGAGATTTCTAGGCAATATAGAGAAGGACGAATGGCTAAGTGCTAGGATCTATGTGGTTTAAGGATTGTAAGAGCTCTGTACATACTGTGTGAGACTTGCAGAGCTGAGTGCAAGTCATTGTAAGAGGTTGTGGAAGGCTGTGTGCTTAGATCTACCGGGGAAGGAGGATCTAGCGAGCTGCGCAGATCTCATGTCCTAGGTGAAGTAGGATTTTGAGGCTCTGTGCTTGTAACCGATTGCTTGAATACAATAAAGAAGAAGAGTTGGTGGATGTAGCCCCAGGGTGGGGGTGAACCACGTAAACACTTTGTTGTTCTGCTTTGTGCTTGTCTTGATGTGTTTATAACTTCTTTTTGCTAAGTGCTTTGATAGAGATAGAAAAATATGCTTATTCTTTGTGCTAATAATGTGTGTAAGAATGTTATATCTGATCTATATGAGAGTGCTTTGTGCTTGATCTGCTAGATATGACCTACATGTTCTGATAAATTACTTAAATACATCAGATCTAAGTGAATGATGCGATGCTCTATTCTATCTGTGTAGTAGTTATTGGTTGAATATTGATGAACTGTTGATGCTAAGTGCTCTGTTAAGTAATATAATCATGGATCTGTGTCCTAGCTAAGGTTGTAGACACTTGAGTCCTGCAACCACCCCTGCCTCTACCTGAGGTGAGACTTCATCTACTTCACAGGTGTTGCCGAAAGGGCCGATAGTTAGGGTTTTGTTGGTGCACTGTTGTAGCATTGAACCCTGGGTCTGCCCCTGTTCCAACAGGGTTATAGGGTTACATAATAAAAAATCCATGGAAACAATGCCCATGGATCCTCTACACCAAGAGAACTTCTCAGTGCTCACTGATTTTGTTAATGAATCTTCAACATTCTTCAAAGTGTCGATCCTCATCAATAACACTTTCTTTTCTTCAACCATGTCTCTCACAAAGTGATATTGAATATCAATATTATTTTTCTTTGAATGATAAGCCAGGTTCTTCGTGAGAAAAATTTCACTCTGACTGTCACAATCTGTCCTTACAGCTTGTTGTACCAACCCAATACCTGA
The DNA here is from genome assembly GCA_009831015.1 of Picea engelmannii. Taxonomy (NCBI): domain Eukaryota; kingdom Viridiplantae; phylum Streptophyta; class Pinopsida; order Pinales; family Pinaceae; genus Picea; species Picea engelmannii. The sequence goes on along the minus strand of ML798300.1, from coordinate 311,976 downwards.
ACACAATATTTGTAACCATACTGCTTCCTTACTTGCATGAGCAGCTGCCATGTATTCAACTTCTGTAGTTGAAAGTTCCACTACAACCTGTCTTTTTCTCATCCAACTGATTTCTCCTCTAAACAGGTTAAACACATACCCGCTTGTAGATCTCCTACAATCCAGATCTCCAGCCTAGTCTGCATCCACAAAGCCATGTATGTACAACACTCTGTCCAATCCCGGTCTTCCTTGGTAGCACAATCCATAGCTAGAAATGCCACACAAATGCCTGAAAACTCTTTTTACTGTTGTCCAATACTCCTTCCCTGGTTTTGACATATACCTGCTCAAAACTCCCATTGCATGTGCAATGTATGGTTTAGTATATACCATTGCATACATCAAACTACCAACTACACTCACATATGGAACATGAGACATGTCCTCCTCCTCTTCCTATGTCTTGGGACACTGAATCGTAGATAACTTTACACCAATAGGAATAGGGACCTTGACTGGTTTACATTCCTGCATATTAAACCTCTGCAATATTGTCTCGACATATTTTCTTTGATTTACCCAGAGTTTTCTCTTTTTCCGATCTCTTTTAATTTTCATGCCCAAAAGGAAATTTGAAGCTCTAAGATCCTTCATGTCAAATTTATAGGACAACTGAGTTTTCACATCTTGTATAATATCCTTATTGTTTCCTATCATCAACATGTCATCCACATACAAGACCAAATAAATCAAATAATCACCAATTACTTTAAAACACACACAATGATCCTCTTTGCTTCTTGTGAAGCCAAGTCCCAACATATAAGTATCAAATTTTTGATAGAACATCCTTGGTGATTGTTTTAAACCATATAGGGACTTTTTCATCTTGCATACCAACTCCTTCTTTTGCTTCACATCAAATCCTTTTGGTTGCTTCATATAGATTTCTTCTTCCCGATCCCCATGTAGGAATGTTGTCTTCACATCCATCTGTTCTACTTCAAAATAAAATGCAAAAACAATAGATAACAAAAATATTATAGAAGTTAACTTGGAAACATGAGAAAAAATATCACCAAAATCAATTCCCTCAACGTGGGAATAACCCTTTGCTACTAACCGATCTTTGTATTTCTCCACTTTTCCTTCTGCATTCAAATTCTTTTTAAATACCCATTTGTTGCCAATGGGATTTCTTCCAATCCGAAATTCCACTAGATCCCAAGACTCATTCTTATCCAAGACTGCCATTTCTTCATCCATGGTCTTTTTCCGGAGTTTTCCATCCTTTGAATCCACTTACTCCCTGACAATTCTAGGATCATCATCAATAATAGACAAAGCAAAATTTGAACAAAAATCAGATGGAGTATAACTTTCCGGTAGCCTTCTTTCGCGAACCGATCTCCTCAATAATGGAGTACGAGGATCTTCTTATTCCGATTCCTGTTCTTCTGTAGAGTCTGATTCATCATCCTTTAAATCAAAATCTATTTTCTCTGGTTCTTCCTTACTTGGTAGGACTTCCTCTTTAACAACATCCTTCATTTCTCTAAATACCACATCTCAAATATACACAACCTTCTTAGTTTCTGGGTTCCAAAGATTATAACCTTTGGGACCATATTTATACCCAATAAAGATACACTTTTCATCCTTCTTATCTATCTTACTCATGTTTTCCTTTGGAACATGAACATAGGCCTCACAACCAAATACCTTGAGATGTGTGAGAAAAGGTTTCTTACCAGTCCATACCTCTTGTGGAGTCTTGTCATCCAACGCTAATGAGGGTGATCTATTTACCAGGTAACATGTAGTACCCACTACCTCTTCCCAAAATTCTTTCCCTAACCCGACACCACTGAGCATGCACCTTGCTTTTCCCATCAACTTCATATTCATCCTTTCTGCACCTCCATTTTGCTGAGGTGTGTATGGCATATTCTTCTGCCTTGATATACCACACTTCTTACATAATTATTCAAATTCATTCCCATATAAATATCCACCATTATCTGTCCTCAACACATTAATTATTTTCTCACTTTGATTCTCAACAAGATCCTTAAACTCTTTAAACCTATCAAAGACTTTATATTTCTTCTTGAGGAAATATATCCAATTATTCCTCGAGAAGTCATCTATAAATGAGACATAGTACACATATTTTCCCAATTATGGAACTGACACATGTCCAAACACATCACTGTGAACTAGCTGTAAAATTCCTTCTGACCTCGTTGAAACAAAGGGGAATCTTACTCGATTCTGCTTCCCATATACCCAATGTTCACATAAATCAAAATCTAGAGAGCAGTTAGACATACCTTCAACCATACCTTTATTGTGTAGTAGTCGAATACCCTTCTCTCTGATATGCCCCGGTCTTTGATGCCACATCATAACCTTTTCTCCAGAGACTTTAGGAGTTATTTCTTCTTCAAATCCAATATCGAGAACAATGTAACTATTACACCCATCACTAATAGTGCTTCCTTGCAGCTTATACAGAGTTCCAAACCAAACATCCTTCAACAAAACCATTGCTCCTTGAACCATCCTACAAGTTTCCTTTTCAAATATTGTTTTTACCCCTGCATCGTCCATTTTTCTTACAAAAATGAAATTTCTGACCAATCATAGGATGTGTAGAACACCAGGTAGTGTTCTAATCCTTCCATATATGAGCCTCAACTTGAATTTTCCTTGACCTATGATTCTGGTTGTCGAGTCATGACCTAGGAAAACATTACCTCCATCATACCTTTAATATTCACAGAACCACTCCTTGTGTGGAGTCATATGAAAGGATGCACCCGAGTCAACCAACCATGCCTCATGATCTACATGTCTTCTTGAATAAGCCAAGTACACATCCCCTCCTTCTTCCTTGGAGTTCTTTTCTTCTATAGAAGGAGATTCTTCAGATTCCTTCTTTTTCTCAACTTTGGATCTACACTACTTCTTGTAGTGCCCTTGTTTTCCACATCTTCAGGATACCTTTACAAACTCTATGGGAGACTTAGATCTTACCTTAGACTTAGATCTCCCACTTGAGGACTTAGAGTTCTTTCCTAGGAGCGTCCTCTTGCAAATACTACATCTGTGCTATGTCCTTCCATTTTCTTCCTTCTCATCTCCTCCGACAACAAGGATGAGACCACTTCATAAACATTCAAGGTAGTTTTATTACTACCTATGGAAACAACCAAACTATCCCACGAGTTTGGTAAAGAGAACAATAAATTGATACACTTATCTTCATATGAAATTTTAATCTCAACGGATACTAACTGACTTACCATGGTATTGAAGGCATTCAAATGCTTTGCCTCCAAGCCTCCATCTCTCATCCTTAAATTATACAATTTCTTTCTCAGGAATAGTTTATTTACTAGGGATTTAGATTGATACAACTTCCCCAACTTATCCCATAAATCTTTGGTTGTAGCTTCCTCTGACACATTCATTAATACTAAATCTGAGAGATACAATTAGATTGTGCTCTTCGCCTTCTGATCCAACATTTTCCAGTCATCTGCGGAAGTTCCTATAGGTGTAGTACCTAGATCCACCATGATACATTGATCTCTATCCACCAACATATCTTCCATCTTGAGCTTCCACATCTCAAAACTTTTCCCATTAAACTTCTCGATCTCCATTTTCGAACTGCTCATCATTTTTTTTCACCTGCAAAATAAATACCACATATCTCCCACTGTGACAAGGCTTATCACAGTCTTGAGTCAAACCCTTGACCACAAAGGCGTCCCAATGAAGCCAACAAAATCTCTGATACCAAATGTATATTTTAACCTTGTACAATATTTTACTACAAACATATTTTCAATGAAAGAACAAAAAGTATACAATGGAAAATACATACATTACACAAAGATTTTTCCCCTGGAAACCCAAACCAGGAAAACCAACATATTCAATATTAATTCATAGTGATACATTGTTTACAATACAATATACATATAGGATCCAATGACATCCAAAACCCTAACCCAATGACCTGGATTAGTCAACAAACCTAATTCCTTAACTGGAAATAGAAAATCATCAACAAAAACCATGTGCCGAAAAACCGCCCAAGCATGGACATGAAAATCGAGGCGAAACAAAAAAACGAGGAAAAAATGTGACATGTTTCCCCAAATCCCCATGCAGGGGACTATCTCCCCCATGCAACCCCTGAAGGGGGGGCTGCTCTAAAACCCCCCTACATGCCCGACATAATGTAGTAGACACTAGAGCCAATCATGCAAAGAATATAACACATACCCAACATTATCTAATTATGTGTTAGAAAAACAGGACCGTGGAGCAATAAAATAAAACAAATGCAGAAACAAAATACAGAAGACACACAATACAAGAGAGACACAGATTTACATGGTTCACCCAGTGTGGGCTACGTCCACCAGAGAAATTGCCAGGTCCTTCCTTTATTATTATCCAGCAAATGAAGGGATACAACCTACAGCAAAACCCGTTGTAA
>ML798300.1:278220-297679 GCA_009831015.1 Picea engelmannii | reverse complement strand
CCTTCGATATGTTGTGTTCTCAATTTTTAATTGGTAGTTATTTAATATATGCTATTTAGAATACTAATTGTATTGAATTTCTTTTGTATTTAATTGAACTAATGAGTTAGTTATTGTCATAACTACCTCTCCTTGTAGACTTGTATGCTTGAGTTTTTGCAAGTTGTAAAGGAAGCTATCGGAAAGAAGCAAAAATATTCTGAAATTTGGGAACTACATCGAACGTAGGACTATCGATGATTTTATTTTTCTCCTTATTTTGATAGTTGGTTATTTCGGTTGAATCAATTATAGAATATTTTCTATTTTTTATCTTTGGAATTTTTCTTCTTTTACAGTTATCGATTCTCTGCAATTAGCCCACAACTATAAGGGATTTTCCTTGAAAGCACACTTGCATCAATACAAACAAATAAATATTCATTTGGATAATAATTTTTCACAATTGGTGCACTAGTGAGGTTCTTCTTCAACAACTTAAATCTTTCATAAAATTAATTTTACCACTTAGTTATTTTCCTTTTATTATATGTAGAAGTGGTGGGATAAGCGATTATGGAAAATCTATCTATGAATTTTGGATAATAACCAACAAAAATACATAAAGGATCTTACATCTTCCACATTTATTAGAGTGGGCCAATTTGTTATGGATACATTCTTTTTTGGATCCACGAATGTTCCTTCTTCATACATAATGTGACCTAAATAATTAAATTTTTTTGATAGAATTCACATTTGTTGATCTTTGCATACAACTTGTGTTTTCTCAACACTTGAAAAACCATCTAGAAGAGATTATCATCAATAAAACAAGAACAACCTTATCAAGTACTCATTGAAGAACTATTCATGAGGCATATGAAGGTAGCTGGTGCATTTATAAGAACAAATAACACCACTAAAATTTCATAATGGACATACCTTGTTTTGAATGCAGTCTTGTGATTGTCTTCTTCCTTTATTTTGAACGGATGATAATGTCTAGCCTCCCAATTGTAGTATCATAAGGCCCAATTTTGAGATATTTTGATCACCTTTGTAATCTACAAAGTTCTCTTAATCATGATTAATATATTCATGTTGGGCCTTGTGCAATTAATTAATTGTGAAATGATTTGGATAAATGAGTGTGTGTTGTATCATAGTTTAGCTACGATTTTTATGATTTTATTAATATATAAGGATACACTAACCTATGCTTCAAGTAGGTCAACGTTCAAGGAGGGCCTACACCAACATTGCATGAGATAAAAGGGGGATTGTGTCCCCTCATCAACCTCCAAAGGCTTTCTAAGACATCAATCACCCAAGGCACCAAGTCCAACATGATATCCATTTGAATTGTTGATTCATAGAGGACGGTATAGGAAGGAATTTGATCCCTAGAACATAGGTCCCTAATTATAGAGATCTTATAGACATACACCCTTCAATCATGGACTAATTGGAGGGATTATTGATGTAATATTGTAGCATAAATAGAATCTAGGGGCTATCCCTAGAGGTCTTAGTCATTTTTGTTGAGAATTAGGAACTCTTAGAGAGTTGAGAATTCAAAATCTTTTTGAGATGTATTGCTATTATGAATTAGTCCACTCACACAAAAGGTTACCTTCCAAATCTCTTGTCTTTGATAGTCTTTTAGGTTCCTTGTAGAAGCTTGGAGTAGGGCCCACTCAAGGATGAACAAGGAACCTCTATATTGATGTTTTTTTTTCCTTTGCCTTCAACCATGTTCATTTCATCTTGCTTACGTTTCATGTTATGTATCATTTTCTACACTTAATTTGTGTTTCCTACAACAAATTCCAGTATCTAATTTTAAGTAGTTTCATGATCTTATGTCATTGGTAAGGAGGTTTTGTTAACCATGTATTAATTCAACTTTGTAGAAGGTTACTTTTAAAAGGATTGGCACTGTTTTATCATGCTTTTATTTAGATTTACAATAGGGTAATTTATGTAGGATAAGTTATGTTTTCAATAGGGTAACATAAGTAGGTTCAATTATATTTTACAATGGGTTTATTTCTACATTTTTGTTAAGTTTTACCATAGTTTTACAACACTTCATTTCAGATTTATTTGATGTCAGGATAAGTAGGATTAGTTCTTTGATTCATAGGTGCTTTCAAATTTTGTTTTCCAGCTTTCCATTTAGTCAATTTACAACTTACCTTAAGATAATTTGCATATTTCACTTAGTCAAATTTCATGTTTCATTTGAGTAGTGTTCATGTACTTTGTACCCCTTTCCTTTTGTAAAATAGTCCTTGCAGTCCTAGGGTGAACATATATCCTCTTTCTTAGATAGGTGTTTGTATGTAGTTTACTCATATAGTGTCGAGTACCTCTTTAGTTTGTATGAACCTTGGGTCAAAAATCTAAAGTGGCAACTGAGGAGTACAACATTGTCGTTGCAATTCTCTGGCCCATCACACTTTTTGGCATTGTTGTCAGGGAGGTGCTAAAAAATGCATACCTTTTGTCATTTTGTCAAGGAAAAAGAAAAAAATATAACTATATTGCATGCATTTCATTCACTTTAAAAAAGAAAAAGAAAAAGAAAAAACTTGTTAGATTGCATACATTTCATCATTTTTTAAAAGAAAAGAAACATCCTTATATTTTATGCCTCAACCTAGATATAGGTTTGGAAAATTTTTACCCAAATCTGCCACCATTGAAACTAATCCAACCAACCAAGAACAACAACAAGGTTATTGTGAGAAAATAATACAAGAGGAATTTAATTTTGGTATATTTCTTAGAGGAGGAAATAATTTTTGCAAATCTCTCAGAAGATGGAGGATCCCCATCTCATTGCACAATGGATGATGATAGAGAGAAATATGAAGTCTTTGATTTTCCCATCAAGGAAAACAATGGGGAAACCAAGATGAAAAACATTAATCCTTATGCTCTTTCTCCTTTCCATGGCCTTACTACAAAATACCTTGATACTTTTCTTTTTGAGTTTGTAGTTGTTTGTAAGACTTATGAATATATATAAAATGATTATAAATTTTAGCTCTTCTCCCCTATGTTGAAGGAATAAACTTTGAGATTGTTCATGAGCCTAGAAGAGAAAATCATCACTAGCTAGGACCAATTGGATAAAACCTTCATTGAAAAATATAGGGACTAGTACAAGGCCATGGACACCTTCATTGAAGAAAACCTTCATTGAAAAATATGTTGCTCAATTTGGATTTTATTCCCCGAGACCAATTTCTTAATGTATCCTTGAATTTATTCATGAAGTGAGTTTCAAAATGCCATTAAACAATAACTAGGAATCAAATCAATGAAACATCGATTTCATGGACACGTGACATTGGATTATATATAGGATCACCCCTCTCCTAATATTCCATTTCCCATAAAATGTTTTATTCAATGATATAAGGAACTAGGGTTTTCCTTAGTAAGATACAATGCAAAATTTTCACTGAGTCAATTTTTGAAAACTCTGGATCATGAAATTATGGATAGTGTGATCACATTGGCCCAGAACAAACACACTTGCAAGAGTTTATGGAAATCAATTTTTCTACTTAGTTTAGCATTTATCCCCTTGAACCAATTTCTCCATATGTATTGCTGAGAATTAAAAAATTTAACCCATTTGTCCAAGATTGAGAATGCAATTTTCAAGCTATTGGACTTGGTGTGGGAATTAAATATTTGTCATGAGGATTTGTTTAAGAATTTGTATGTACTAAAAGGTTCATTAAGATGGCTAATGAATACCATATTTTCTTTCACATCTAGATAATTATGACACACATATTGTCTTTCAATAAGTAAATTATATCCCTATGGTTCAAATCATCAATGAATTCAATCAATGGAAACCTATGAATTTGAGTGCATTGGAGAGTGGAGAGTCGAGACAAATTCTATATTTCCCTTTTGTGAAAAATGTACAATATATCTCTTAATTATTTTGGCTCACACAAGTCACTAAATAGTTTCTAATTAAGTTTATTCTTTCTACGAAGCCTCCAACCATAGTGATGATATAAACTATTGGAAATAGGTCCTTGCTTTGAGTATATATGTTTAGAAATGAATCTTGTACTTGTAGATCTATTTCTCATGCAAAAACCTCATTTAGATCAAATACAATTAGTACTTATGCCACAATTTCATACATTCAATATGTGATGGACTATAAAAAATGCAAGATAATCCCTTAACTCTACAAGTTAGTTTTATTATGCTTCCTAATCATCTATATTGTTGCTAGTTTAGCTACAAAGAATAATCCTATGATGCCTACACCACAAGAATATCTAGTTGCAATCTTTTTTATCCAATAAATGTACTCAAACAAAACATCATAGCTCATAGTACTCTCTTCTAACCTCTTAGATATTTGATGGCACTCATTTAGTGCAATTTGAAGGTATTTGCTTCCCATGTACTAACCAAACCCAATTTTATTATTATGAATTTTTTCAAATGGGGATTCCAAAGGCCTCTTTGTGAAAATATTAATACATAATCAACAACATTGAGATACAAGGCAATGCTTGAGTCTCTCATGGATTCTCCTTTAAAAAATTTACTCTTATTTAGAGATAATATATAAATCCCACTTATAAACTACCAAATTTACAATTTTTAGGCATTGCCTCACATTTTAGAGTGTAATGGTTTTCCTTTAGTTTTCATTTTGAGCTTACCATCTCAAATATTAAGATAAGGGCCTCACCACACATCATATTTTGGTATGAATGGTTTCTTCACTAATCCAAAGGTATGGGCAATAAATATAACTCATTTTCTATTAGTACTACATGACCTTCCCGTTTTTGAACCTATATCACATATTTTATCATGCTTCATTACCATATAAGGTTTTCTTCAAGTATTCTTTCATGTGTGTACGAAGACATAAAAACCAAGAAGACAATAAATAAGGGACTAGATGCTCCATTACTACTTCCAAGGGGCCTACAATTACTTCTTCATGAGTTTCATGAAAATATGCATGTTACTTGGTATCCTCTCAATAAGAATATTCAAGTTTGGAAGTTCTTCTGTTCTTGTAAATGCCCTTTATTTTGTGTTATATTTTTGTAAAGTATTCACATTAAGCCTATAATCTCATCGGTTGTCCTATTTCATGTGGTTCTTTGTGTACCCAATTCAAGTTTTTGGTATGAACATTGAAATTCAATGAATTGAGACTTTGTATGCATTACATACAATACAATGAATTGAGACTTCTTGTTCTATATTTTGTCCAATGAACAACATCCACATTTTCATTGGCTTCACTCCTAATCACATCATCCCTTCATTAAGGGGAACTCAAACAAACTTATTTTACATTGGCATCTTACTATTCTAAATCCATTTTGGGTTTTTAGTTTTTTATCCAAGGTGACCTTAGGTTGCCTTATTCCCCAATATGCAACAATTTTTTAAATGCAACAAATGTACTAAAACAAAATATCATAGCTCTTGGTACTCTCATTTGACTTGCTTGGAGATTTGATGGTAGTCATTCTTTGGATTTGAATTTATCTACTTCCCATGTATTAACAAAACCCAACATTAGTATTGTGCATTTTTTAAAAATGGGCTTCCCAAGGCCACCAATTGCATCAATAATAAGCAAATTTGTTCATAATTGTTAGTCAAGATATCTAATTTTGTGTTTGAATTTGGTGGAAGCATATCTGATTTTATGTATGGAAAATGGAAATTTGAATGTTCTATGATGTCATTTGCACTACATGTGATGTTGATAGTAAATGAAACTATGATTCCATTTTTAAAAAGGATATTAAGATTATTCATTTGAATTTGGTTATTGTAAAACTACATTAATCCTTGGTAGATTCATTTTGATGTAAATGTCTTGTCGATTCCTTAGTACATCATAATCATTCATTAACATAAAATAAACAAACATTTCATTTCATAAAACATGTTCCATGAAATGTATATATATTCAAAATCGACTTAGTTGTACATTTTTTACAAAATGGCACATCGTGTCCAAGATACATAATGACACCTCATTCCCAAACATGGAAGAATGGAATTTGGTGCCCTAGATACAAAAGAGATTCATTGGTAACTCATTGACCACTGCCATCCTCACCACTAGCAACTGCATCCCTGAAGATGATATTCCTCCTCTTACTTGAAACTCGAGTCTTCTTTCATCTTGGAGTGGTTCATATTTCTGGAGACTACATAAGGAAACAACATTCTTATATTTTTTTTTCCATAATGAATTAACAAACTTATAAAATGGTACTATATAATTCAAGGCAAAAAAACTCACCGACTATGATAGTGTAATTTGCAAGGGTGTTTCCTTCCTCCTTGACCCTAACCTCTCCACAATGCCTCCCTACAAGAATTACAAGATTTAACGCATGAAATTTAATAAAAAAATACCTAGAATCAATTCCATTCATACTACATAAAAAAATCATCAACATATGATATCATCATGAAAAACTCGGGAAATAAGAGAGATTGGCTAGCAAACATAGCACTTGGTTATACAAGTTTCTACAAGGAAATATCTATTGTAGGGTTAACAACTATAGCCACAACAGATGATAAAAGGGGGGATGCATGGGGGTGAACTAGTGCAACCACAATCAATGAAACAATGGGGGCCACAACAAGGTGGACTAGTTCAACAACAGTGGATACAAAAATGGGGTCTGCAACAAGGTGGATTGGTGCATGTCTTATGGGTGTAACAATTTTGGATGGATGGAATGGAAAATGTGGTGGGGGTGGGCAAGGATAAACCCCCATAGGTTGTATGATGGGAGGAAGTTTCCTGAGGGAGGGGGGGAATTGGATCCCAAGTGCTAGGGAAAGGATGCCAAGGATTTTACTTTCCCTATAACTTGAGAAAAATGTTGTGTGAAATGAGGTTAGTGGTGACTAGACGTCAGACGAAGAATGAACCAACCTCCATACACATTTATGATATTTTTATTTGTACAAAAACATGAAATTAAAGCAAAATAAGATAACCAATTTTACATTAAAACAATGTTTAACTCAACACATGATACTTAGGAATGGGGTGATGTAACATCCCCATTATAATCCCCAGTTTAATTAATGTTTATGTAGATATAATATGTGGCTACAACCAAGCGATGTAATATGCAAATTATATTTCTTTTTTTTATTAATAAAAATGTGATGCCAGATACTAAAGGGGACATGAATAAGAGATGGGGGATGAATTAATCCACAAGAGGGGGAAGTGTCTAGGATAATGACCAAGAGGGGTCTGAGGGGGGAATACCCATGTATATTAGTTTAACCCATTTTCCTAAATTTTCTATTTGTATATGAACCTTCCCATTTTTGATTGAGTGTTCCCAAAGCCAATCATTGAATACATGTAAGAGGGTGGGTGTGAGTGGTCACATCCCAAAGTTATTTGGCACATGGGGGTTGAGTACAGTCATCTTGGGGAAGAGTGTGAGTCAAGAAAGGAAATCCAAAGAGAGAAAATTAATATGCTTTGTGGAGCATTTTTTAGTTAGTGAAGTTTGTGCATGAGAGCCAAGGGGAGAGAAAGAAATAGAGCTTGAAGTTGATGCATCCATGGAGGGAGAATTTTAGAGCAAGCTGGAGCGTAATTGGAGAAAATGGGAGAAAATTGGAGCTAGAAAACTAAAGAATTAGGTTGTCAGGCTTGAAGAGTGAACTCTTGGGTGAGTTGCACTGAAACAACAAGTGGTTGTTGTTGGTTTGCTGATAGTTTTCCTAGTAGCAGTTTTCTCTTGAGTTCCCAGCTGAGAGATTCCTAGTTGTTTGTGTGAGAGAGACCCTCATAAATGAATGGGATTTCTGAGGGAATAACATCAGTGAAGGGGTACATTCCTTAGGTTGGACATGTCAAGAGGAATAAAGATGGTGGAAAATTGGGATAGTTGTAGGAGAATATCAGTTGGTTTGAGAGTTTATGAGTTGTGAGTGGACTGTGAGAGACCACCCTCTTTTGTGGATTGCTAGCCTCAATCTATGGTTGGGTGGAACGTCCATCCCAAGAAGTTGGTTGCAGAAATGTTATGAAAATATAAGTGTTGTATCTTGTTGTTGGGTTAAATTATGAATTTAATCGTTGTGCATGAACTCTGTGTATTTGGAAGTGATTTGTATGCTGTTGTAATGAGTTGTTTAGTTACATTTCATGTTGATTATTAACATGTTGTAGATGCTTCTATTTTTTGTTTATAGACAATAGCTAAGTCTATTTTAATTTGTAGTCGAAGGCTACAGGAAATGAGTTAACTATAAATGAATCAAATCAGTTAGCAAAAAAATCATTTTTAAGAGTATTTTGCACTGTAATGTCACTCAGATGGGCTAGGGGAAGTTGCATTATGGTATCAGAGCTTTTGGTTCAATCAACGGGATTTTATGGGCCAACATGGATGTCAATTCATGAAATTTTTTGTTGCAGATTTTGTGTGTGACCGATTTGGGGCAAAATGGAGATTTTAGAGAGAAATCCCCAATTCCATGAGTGAAACCCAATTTTTAATGAATTTGGACATTTTGAGAGGGTTAATGGAGTAGAGCGGTGAAGTTGCAGATTGAAATTTGACCTGGAATGGTCAAAATTTGAGTTTTAATGGCCATCTGTAGAGTTACATGAAGTTTGGAGAATTGACGGTTGAGATCGTGTTTGATCTCATTATTGACGGTCAAGATTCATCATGATAAATTCAAAAATTCCTAGGGATTCAACCATTTCAAAGGTTGATGGGATCAATGACCAAGATTAAATCAAGGGGTTGTGAAAGGGAGCCAAACCATTTTCTTGTCCAAGTGACCTTAGGCTCGAGTCCATGGACTTAACCAAATCTCGGATAAGATTTAAGAGTGTATCCCTTTGGCGCTTGTCAAGGTTCCATATGACCAAGGTCCTGGAACCCTGCACTATGCTCAAAGGGAGCTAAGCCTTCTGAGCTTCAGGACTTTGGAAGTTCGAGACTTTAGGATGTTAGAATTCACAACACTCTAATCCTACCGAAGGAAACCTGCTGACACGATTACCAAATAGTTTGAGCGACAACTAATGGTTTCTTATATGCTATCGTGGGATTCTCCTTATAGTTAAACCATGACCAATTTTTCAGTTGTAAAGTAATGTGGTTTGTAGATCTGAGGACGTTTGGAATCCTTCTTGACCATTGGATATATTCTATGGTCAAATTCGATGTTGACTCACTTTGGGAGTGAAAAGGCATTACATGACCGAAACTCCTCGAATGCTGAAGTCATGAAGTGACGTGGGCTATATATTTAAGGATCCTTTAGGACCCTTCTTGACTGTTAGATAGAGTATGTTAGAAGGATAGGGTAAGAGATACCATTCACCGATGTGAATTCGTGAAGCCGTAGATCTAAGGATTCTTTGGGACCCTTCTTGACCGTCAGATGCAAGTTACGGTCATTCGGTGTTGACCCACTCCAGGGGTGAAAGAGTTTGGAATGACCAAAATCCCCAAACTCCAAAATCGTGAACGGGTGCGAGCCATTGATTTAGGGATCCTTCAGGATCTCTCTCAACTGTTATATTGGGTATAGTGGAAGGATAGAGTAAGCGGTACTATTAAACGTCAGATCAAGGGGAGGAATTTGGGAGCTATGTGGACCATAGATCGGGGATCCGTTGGGATATTTTCTCAACCATTCAATCAACTAGTGAGAGGAAAACATAATTACTTCAGTGAAGTATTACTCTGGGAGATTTGAAGATATAGGAAACTGTGTTAAATGCCAAAGTGTCAAAGCGTCGAAGGCCGAACTATGTGGCGAGGAATTCCAGAAATTTGTAACTCCAAAACTCCGGGACTCCCGGAGATTCAAGGGTATAGGATGATGTGTTAAACGCCGAAGCACTGAAATTTCCCTTGTCAAAGTGTCCAACATCAATATATTGTGAAGTAAAGAACAAACCCAACCATCCATCACAACTAATGATTAATTCAGATCCGTCGATCATCAAGGCATGGAGGTGAATAGGATTCGCCAGAGTTGTGGGAAGTGGAGATCAAACTGTCCATCGAGGACATAGATCAACAGAGGAGAGCGAAAGAGAATTTGAAGTTGTAAAGGCGTTAATTACTAGGAGGTCGTGCGCTTTGATCAGGACCATCGGATAGCTCAGCTACGTGTTGGCATAGGATCTACACGTGCAACGAGGAAGGAGTTAACAAGCGGTCATGTTGGAATGTGCAAACCATAGATCTCGATGATTGATTAAGTCATGACCATTGATTAAAAATATCGAGGAATGGAAATTTAGTGTGGGACCCTTGCCAAGTCTAAACCTTGTGTTAGGTGTGAAAAAACCTCAACCTTTGGATCTAAGGGTGGATCAATTCCCACCATAGATTTTGGAGCGAAAGGAGACTTCGAGACTTCGAGTCTCCCGGGATGTTGTAGACCTGTACAAGAATGATGGAGGGACGAAGGCCTAATATTTTCAAAGATCGATAGATATTCCCTACAACCAGTAGCCACGTCATCATCAGGGGATGACGAACTAGGTCATAATCGTGCCATGTCAGATGGTGTGAGAGAGGTGAAGCTACGTGGATGCCACGTGGTGAAGGGGATGGCCATTGGCCAAAGATGCCCCAAAAATATTCGGAAGGCTATAAATTTCAAACCACAGCTCGCTTTTGGGAAAGTTTTTAGTCGTTGGGAAGACATTTCATAGAAAAATGCATCTAGGGAATCATAGTGTGAACGTTGAAATACATCCTTCATAAATTGATGAGGAAATAACACGTATTCCAATTAATAAAATGTTTTATAATACTCATGTTCTAACAATAATTATTACATGCACATTTCTTGCAGAATTAGAGGTATAGAAAGAAACTTTGGTTCTTATATGAGGATTGGAGTTATGGAAGATGCTCAAGGATCTTACAGTCATGAGGAACAGTTCAAAGGTTTGCATGTCAGCATGGGGAATGCTAAGACAAAGATAAATGGAAGAAGAGATAGGCAAGATCTTGTCACTATGAGAAGTCTACATAGGGAAGTGTAAAGCTATAGGGCTGATAATGAAAGGATTATGAAGGCTCAATAAGAGATACTTCAAAGATTAAATATGTTACATAAGCAAGTCAACAAGCATTTTGACACCAAGCAAGAAGCTAGTGCTAGACAAGTATCAACATCGAGGTCCCATAGCAAAAGGGATGATCATGGAAATGATAGGCATTCAAGAAGCATGAGCATGCACCATCATTCTCCAAGGCAGTCCAATAGAATAAATCATGCAATCTCAAGGCTAGGGAGAAGCCCAAGTGTGTCTCATGTTTGGAGGCAAATAAGAAATCATGAGGCAGACATATTGCAAAGGTGAACTCAGGAAAATCAAACCACCTACTTTCAATGTTGAGAACAGGAAAGGAGAAGTGGTAGAGGCCTAGCTGTTGGAAATGAAAAAATATTTCCAACTGCATGATTACCCATCCCAGGTAGAAGCTAGAATTGCCACATACTATCTGCAATGAAAGGTAACCATGTGGTGGGGTCAACTGAAGCAAGCCAACAACCTCGATGAGAAAAAGGATCTCATGGAGGAAGTTCAAAGGATATTTCCAAGAGAAATATTTGTCCAAGCAATACTATGAGATAAAGATGAAAGAGTTCTTTGAACTCAATTTAGGAACCATGACAATGGAGGAATATGAGAAGTGGTTCTTTGAATTGTTGAAGTATGTTGACTTCATCAAGGATGATAAGGTTAAAATCCAAAGGTTTTTAAGTGGGTTACCCTCCTTTTATATTGACAAGATTCAATATGATAACCCCAATACCTTGGAAGAAACTATAAGGAAAGAAAGGCACCTTTATGAGCAAAGCAAAGGAAGGCCAGTGTTCCAAAAGGCTTGGAATGACAAGATGAAATGGAAAAAGGATCAAAGGCAGAAAGGTTTTAAGCCACCATTTTTTTAGAAACAACTCCCAAGCAAATCAGCAAGGCCAAAAAGCCCAAAATGATCAAAAGAATGCAGGTTCATTTGGGAAAATCCCAAGGAAAAAAAATGTTCAATGTTGGGGATGTGAAGGGAATCACTTATATAGGGACTTCCCTCATAAAGGAGAAAGAATGAGGACTGTACACAACATTCAGGATGCTGAAACAATGGGAGATATGGGAGGAAGCATGCCAAGGATTTATGCAGCCTTGGACAACAAGTAGGATTGATATCAATCCCCCTTGATCAAAGTGGAAGGTAATATTGATAACCAGCCCATAACAATTTTAATTGATTCTGGAGCTAGCCATAGTTACAAAAATGCTAAGATTATTGAAATATTTCACTTGCAAAGAAGTAAGGATAAGAAATCTTGGTTAGTTTAGTTAGCCACGAGGGCTAAGAGAAAGATCAATGAGTTGTTTAAAGATTGTCAAATAGACATGAATGGACTCAACATGAAGGTAGATGTAAACATAATACCATTGGGTTCATATGATTGTGTAATTCGCATGGATTGTTTGGAAAAACATCATGCTATCCTAGACTGTTATAACAAGACAATCACATGTCTTGATGAGGAAGGGAAGAAAGGCAAGATTGAAGGCATTCCGAGAGTTGTATCTGTTAGAGAGATTTCAGCTATGCAATTGAAGAAGAGCTACAGGAAGGGATGTCAAATGTTTGCAACCCATATGGATGAGGAAGCCAAAGATAAATTCATAAACATTGAAGACCATTTGGTCTTGATGGATTTTGAAGATGTTTTTAGAGAAATTCCAGGATTTCCACCAAAGAGAGACATTGATTTCTCTATTGATTTGGTACTGGGATCTATCCTAGTGCCCAAGACACCATACATAATGGGTACACTAGAGTTGAAGGAGTTACATATGTAGCTTGAAGATTTGTTAAAAAATCGGTATATATTCCCAAGTGTGTCACCTTGGGGAGCCTCGGCTCTTTTTGTGAAGAAGAAGGATGGAACCTTAAGGATGTTTCCCGTGAGTTTATGGGCCTCACTGCCGCTAAGAATTAAAAGAACAAAACAAAAGGGGAAATACAGAGGACATCCCCCCAAAGAGTTCTAACTAATTCTAAGGTTAAACTAACTAAAAGCTAACTAATCTAACCTAACTAATTCTAACCTATCCCGGGAGACAAACTATAAGGAATGAGTACAACAAAAGATAACACCATTAGACCTAGAAATAGTCCATATATTCCAGTGATAAATAAAAACAACAATATTATATATGCACAAACAAATAGTTGCACAGTACATCTATAACATCATTTATGTACCCATGAAGAAATATGTGACAACGTGAGTAAACAAAATAGAGTGCAGAAAAAATTCATACAACATAATCCTATCTACTCAAACAAAATATAAATGCATCAAGAGTAGTCTCTAATACATCCATCAAAGACACAAATTTCTGAAATGCCTCCTGCTCTTTATTGCTCAGAAGTTAAAAGTACCATCTTTTGTTACAAAGGGCAAAAGTCATTTTTCTCTACTATGAGTTATTTTTTATAAGATAAGAGAAAGACTCTTGAGTTCCCCTCACTATTCGTTTTTGTTCTCCCTACGATTTATTTTCTTTTACACTTCGAAAATCTGGATGTGGGAGTTACAAATGGAATATGAAGAGACTCCTGTGTGGTTACTTTTGTCCTCTGACAGTTTATAAATGATATTTGTTGAAAAAAAATCATTGGCTTTGCCCATTGGCATTATGTTCTGTTTTTTGAAAGTTTTTTGGTTGTTTCTAGATTTGACCTGCAGAATGTGATCATTGTGGCTTCCTCTACTTTGTCTTAGATTTCCATTGAGCTATTACTAGTTTGATTTTGTTGCTTGTAGCTCAAAATATGATGATTTGAAGTCATCATGCCTGGTTTTTAATTTGAATTCGGGTTCCTCCCGTGTTTTTCATTGTTGGGC
The DNA here is from genome assembly GCA_009831015.1 of Picea engelmannii. Classification (NCBI taxonomy): domain Eukaryota; kingdom Viridiplantae; phylum Streptophyta; class Pinopsida; order Pinales; family Pinaceae; genus Picea; species Picea engelmannii. The sequence continues at coordinate 283,714 of ML798300.1, read as the reverse complement.
CATTTTTTCCTTCAATATGCTAAAAATTCCTATCCCAACCTTTTCTTCATTCTTCCATATTTTCATCGATCCCTCATGTGCCTGATTTCGTTGCTCGTAGCTCCAGATACGACTTCCTAAAGTTGGTATGGCCAATTTCCCCCCCAAATCCGTGGGTGTCTATTTTATGCATTTTTTGTCATCTTCTGTCCACCTTCTAGCCTATAGACCTGCACCATTGTGTTCCTTTGTCTAATACATTTCCAACGAGGTATCACGGGCCTCATTCTGACACCTGTAGAAAAAGTTATGTCCATTTGAGAATTGTCACTCAATAACCATTGATTTAGCTTGCGGGTGAATCTGAACCATTAATCTTCTTCCTGAAAAGACATCTCTTAAATTCTTAGTTGTTTAAAAGGTTCAACCCTTATGGATAGTGTGGATAGAAATTGGACAGGCATGGGACACTTGTAGAACATTTTTTTCCAATCTTTTTTTTTTTTTAATCAAGAAAATAATAAAAGAAATGAAAATATAATAAAAAAAATAAAAAATAGGAAAAATATTCAAATATTTCTTTGCAAGTGAAATATTTCAATAATCTTAGCATCTCTACCTCAACAGTCTTGTTCACCATGATCTCTATAATCTTTCACAACTTACGGCACCTGAAACGGATATACCGAACTCTCAGAAATCGTCCGACAGCATCTCTACCTCAACAGCTCCTCTGCCTCAAACTGGCTTTATCTTGGCCTTGCATCAGNTTGTAATTTAGATTAGTAATGTTATTTTATTTATGTCGGCTTTAGGCCATTATTTGTAATTATACCTCCTAGTCTCCTATATATACCAAGGAGACATTTTCATTTTGAATCATCTAGTACTTGAACATTTAAGTGGGGTAAAAAGAGGTTTCCCCCTTGAAGAGGCTTATTATCTGAAATTATCTCTTTTTCAAGGCGTTGAGTACTTTTCCTGAGGTTTTTATATGTTATATTGATGTTTGGTTCTTAACATAACATTAGTGAAGGGGTACATTCCTTAGGTTGGACATGTCAAGAGGAATAAAGATGGTGGAAAATCGGGATAGTTGTAGGAGAATATCAGTTGGTTTGAGAGTTTATGAGTTGTAAGTGGATTGTGAGAGACCACCCTCTTTTGTGGATTACTAGCCTCAGTCTATGGTTGGGTGGAATGTCCGTCCCAAGCAGTTGGTTGCAGAAATGTTATGAAAAGATAAGTGTTCTATCTTGTTGTTGGGTTAAATTATGAATTTAATCGTTGTGCATGAACTCTGTGTATTTGGAAGTGATTTGTATGCTGTTGTAATGAGTTGTTTAGCTGCATTTCATGTTGATTATTAACATGTTGTAGATGCTTCTATTTTGTGTTTATAGACAATAGCTAAGTCTATTTTAATTTGTAGTCGAAAGCTATAGGAAATGAGTTAACTGTAAATGAATAAAATCAGTTAGAAAAAAAATGTTTTTAAGAGTATTTTGCACTGTAATGTCACTCAGATGGGCTGGGGGAAGTTGCATTATGGTATCAGAGCTTTTGGTTCAATCAACGGGATTTTATGGGCCAACATGGATGTCAATTCATGAAATTTTTTGTTGCAGATTTTGTGTGTGACCGATTTGGGGAAAAACAGAGAGTTTAGAGAGAAATCCCCAATTCCATGAGTGAAACCCAATTTTTAATGAATTTGGACATTTTGAGAGGGTTAATGGAGTAGAGTGGTGAAGTTGCAGATTGAAATTTGACTTGGAATGGTCAAAATTTGAGTTTTAATGGTCGTCTGTAGAGTTACATGAAGTTTGGAGAATTGACGGTTGAGTTCGTGTTTGATCTCATGATTTGACGGTCGAGATTCATCATGATAAATTCAAAAATTCCTAGGGATTCGACCATTTCAAAGGTTGATGGGATCAATGACCAAGATTAAATCGGGGGGTTTTGAAAGGGAGCCAAACCATTTTCTTGTCCAAGTGACCTTAGGCTCGAGTCCATGGACTTAACCAAATCTCAGATAAGATTTAAGAGTGTAGCCCTTTGGCACTTGTCAAGGTTCCATATGACCAAGGTCCTGGAACCCTGCACTATGCTCAAAGGGAGCTAAGCCTTCTGAGCTTCGGGACTTCGGAAGTTCGAGACTCCAGGATGTTAGAATTCACAACACTCTAATCCTACCGAAGGAAACCTATTGACACGATTACCACGTAGTTTGAGCGACAACTAATGGTTTCTTATATGCTATCGTGGGATTCTCCTTATAGTTAAACCATGACCAATTTTTCAGTCGTAAAGTAATGTGGGTCGTAGATTTGAGGACCTTTGGAATCCTTCTTGACCATTGGATATATTCTATGGTCAAATTCGATGTTGATTCTCTTTGGGAGTGAAAAGGCATTACATGACCGAAACTCCCCGAATGCTGAAGTCTTGAAGTGACGTGGGCTATATATTTAAGGATCCTTTAGGACCCTTCTCGACTATTAGATCGAGTATATTAGAAGGATAGGGTAAGAGATAACTTTCACCGATGTGAATTCGTGAATCCATAGATCTAAGGATTCTTTGGGACCCTTCTTGACCGTTAGATGCGAGTTACGGTCATTCGGTGTTGACCCACTCCGGGGGTGAAAGAGTTTGGAATGACCGAAATCCCCAAACTCCAAAATCGTGAACTAGCGCAAGCCGTTGATTTAGAGATCCTTCAGGATCTCTCTCAATCGTTATATTGGGTATAGTGGAAGGATAGAGTAAGCGGTACTATTAACCGTCAGATCAAGGGGAGGAATTTGGGAGCTATGTGGACCATAGATTGGGGATCCGTTGGGATATTTTCTCAACCATTCAATCAACTAGTGAGAGGAAAACATAATTACTTTAGTGAAGTATTACTTTGGGAGATTTGAAGATATAGGAATCTTTGTTAAATGCCAAAGTGTCAAAGCGTCGAAGGCCGGACTACGTGGCAAGGAATTCCAGAAATTTGTAACTCCAAAACTCCAGGACTCCCGGAGATTCAAGGGTATAGGATGATGTGTTAAACGCCGAAGCACTAAAATTTCCCTCGTCAAAGTGTCCAACATCAATATATTGTGAAGTAAAGAACAAACCCAGCCATCCATCACAACTAATGATTAATCCAGATCCGTCGATCATCAAGGCATGGAGGTGAATAGGATTCGCCAGAGTTGTGGGAAGTGGAGATCAAACTGTCCATCAAGGACATAGATCAACGGAGGAGATCGAAAGAGAATTTGAAGTTGTAAGGACGTTAATTACTAGGAGGTCATGCGCTTTGATTAGGACCATCAGATAGCTCAGCTACGTGTTGGTATAGGATCTACGCATGCAATGAGGAAGGAGTTAACAAGCGGTCATGTTCGAATGCGCAAACCGTAGATCTCGATGATTGATTAAGTCATGACCATTGATTAAAAATATCGAGGAATGGGAATTTAGTGTGGGACCCTTGCCAAGTCTAAACCTTGTGTTAGGTGCAAAAAAACCTCAACCTTCGGATCTAAGGGTGGATCAATCCCCACCATAGAATTTGGAGCGAAAGGAGACTTCGAGACTTTGAGTCTCCCGGGATGTTGTAGAACTGTACAAGAATGATGGAGGGACGAAGGCCTAATATTTTCAAAGATCCGTAGATATTCCCTACAACCAGTAGCCACGTCATCATCAGGGGATGATGAACTAGGTCATAACCGTGCCATGTCAGATGGTGTGAGAGAGGTGAAGCTACATAGATGCCACGTGGTGAAGGGGATGGCCATTGGCCAAAGATGCCCCAAAAATATTCGGAAGGCTATAAATTTCAAACCACAGCTCGATTTTGGGCAAGTTTTTAGTCGTTGGGAAGCCATTTCATAGAAAAATGCATCTAGGGAATCATAGTGTGAACGTTGAAATACATCCTTCATAAATTGATGAGGAAATAACACGTATTCCAATTAATAAAATGTTTTATAATACTCATGTTCTAACAGTAATTATTACATGCACATTTCTTGCAAAATTAGAGGTATAGAAAGAAACTTTGGTTCTTATATGAGGATTGGAGTTATGGAATATGCTCAAGGATCTTACAGTCATGAGGAACAGTTCAAAGGTTTGCATGTCATCATTGGGAATGCTAAGACAAAGATAAATGGAAGAAGAGATAGGCAAGATCTTGTCACTATGAGAAGTCTACATAGGGAAGTGTAAAGATATAGGGATGATAATGAAAGGATTATGAAGGCTCAATAAGAGATACTTCAAAGATTAAATATGTTACATAAGCAAGTCAACAAGCATTTTGGCACCAAGCAAGAAGCTAGTGCTAGACAAGTATCAACATCGAGGTCCCATAGCAAAAGGGATGATCATGGAAATGATAGGCATTCAAGAAGCATGAGTAGGCACCATCATTCTCCAAGGAAGTCCAATAGAATAAATCATGCAATCTTAGGGCTAGGGAGAAGCCCAAGTGTATCTCATGTTCAGAGGCAAATAAGAAATCTTGAGGTAGACATATTACAAAGGTGAACTCAGGAAAATCAAACCACCTACTTTCAATGTTGAGAACAGGAAAGGATAAGAGGTAGAGGCCTGGCTGTTGGAAATGAAAACATATTTCCAACTGCATGATTACCCATCCCAGGTAGAAGCTAGAATTTCCACATACTATCTGCAATGAAAGGTAACCATGTGGTGGGGTCAACTGAAGCAAGCCAACAACCTCAATGAGAAAAATGATCTCATGGAGGAAGTTCAAAGGATATTTCCAAGAGAAATATTTTTCCAAGTAATACAATGAGATAAAGATGAAAGAGTTCTTTGAAATCAATTTAGGAACCATGACAATGGAGGAATATGAGAAGTGGTTCTTTGAATTGTTGAAGTATGTTGACTTCATCAAGGATGATAAGGTTAAAATCCAAAGGTTTTTAAGTGGGTTACCCTCCTTTTATATTGACAAGATTCAATATGATAACCCCAATACCTTGGAAGAAACTATAAGGAAAGAAAGGCACCTTTATGAGCAAAGCAAAGGAAGGCCAGTGTTCCAAAAGGCTTGGAATGACAAGATGAAATGGAAAAAGGATCAAAGGAAAAAAGGTTTTAAGACACCATTTTTTCAGAAACAACTCCCAAGCAAATCAACAAGGCCAGGAAGCCCAAAATGATCAAAAGAATGCAGGTTCATTTGGGAAAATCCCAAGGAAAAAAAATGATCAATGTTGGGGATGCGAAGGGTGTTTATTTCTAATTGATGATGTCAATCAGAGTTCAATTTAATGTCAACCCGGGAAGGTAAACTTAGAAGTGCCACCTATAGGTCTAGAAAATATTTCTAATTTGTTCGAGATCTTTGGTTCTTTTACAAGAACATATTCAACAAGATCTCTTCCAACAACTAAACAAACCTAGATCTAACATTCATCAAGATCCTAAGGTTCTCTTACAAGAACACTTGAATTTTAGGATCTCCTCCAATATTAGAACA
>ML798300.1:240445-270515 GCA_009831015.1 Picea engelmannii | reverse complement strand
TCATTCTAATTGTTAGGTATAAGTATAAGCATATTATTTTCTAAAGTTTAACCACAAATCCACTTAAAAATGTTAAGAATTGATAAACTTTGGAAAAGCATAGTTATAACCCAATGATGAGGTAAATGTAATGATGTGGAGGTAATATGAAGGTGAAATGGAAGTAATTGTGAAGGTTTTAGTGAATTAATGGAGTGAGAATAGGGACTATTTTGAAACCCTACAAAGGGAATCACTTATATAGGGACTTCCCTCATAAAGGAGAAATAATGAGGATTGTACACAACATTTAGGATGCTGAAACAATGGGAGACATGGGAGGAAGCATGCCAAGGATTTATGCAGCCTTGGACAACAAGCAGGAATGATATCAATCCCCCTTGATCAAAGTGGAAGGCAATATTGATAACCAGCCCATAACAATTTTAATTGATTCTGGAGCTAGCCATAGTTACAAAAATGCTAAGATTGTTGAAATATTTCACTTGCAAAGAAGTAAGGATAAGAAATCTTGGTTAGTTCAGTTACCCACAAGGGCTAAGAGAAAGATCAATGAGTTGTTTAAAGATTGTCAAATAGACATGAATGGACTCAACATGAAGGTAGATGTAAACATAATACCATTGGGTTCATATGACTGTGTAATTGGCATGGATTGTTTGGAAAAACATCATGCTATCCTAGACTGTTATAACAAGACAATCACATGTCTTGATGAGGAAGGGAAGAAAGGAAAGATTCAAGGCATTCGGAGAGTTGTATCTATTAGAGAGATTTCAGCTATGCAGTTGAAGAAGAGCTATAGGAAGGGATGTCAAATGTTTGCAACCCATATGGATGAGGAAGCCAAAGATAAATTCATAAACATTGAAGACCATTCGGTCTTGATGGATTTTGAAGATGTTTTTAGAGAAATTCCAGGATTTCCACCAAAGAGAGACATTGATTTCTCTATTGATTTGGTACTGGGAGCTATCCTAGTGCCCAAGACACCATACATAATGGGTACACTAGAGTTGAAGGAGTTACATATGTAGCTTGAAGATTTGTTAAAAAATGGGTATATATTCCCAAGTGTGTCACCTTGGGGAGACTCGGTTCTTTTTGTGAAGAAGAAGGATGGAACCTTAAGGATGTTTCTCGTGAGTTTATGGGCCTCACTACCGCTAAGAATTAAAAGAACAAAACAAAAGGGGAAATACAGAGGACTTCCCCCCAAAGAGTTCTAACTAATTCTAAGGTTAAACTAACTAAAAGCTAACTAATCTAATCTAACTAATTCTAACCTATCCCAGGAGACAAACTATAAGGAATGAGTACAATGAAAGATAACACCATCATACCTAGAAATAGTCCATATATTCCAGTGATAAATAAAAACAACAATATTATATATGCACAAACAAATAGTTGCACAGTACATCTATAACATCATTTATGTACCCATGAAGAAATATGTGACAACGTGAGTAAACAAAACAGTGTAGAAAAAATTCATACAACAGAATCCTATCTACTCAAACAAAAGATAAATGCATCAAGAGTAGTCTCTAATACATCCATCAAAGACACAAATTTTTGAAATGCCTCCTACTCTTTATTACTCATAATTTAAAAGTACCATCTTTTGTTACAAAGGGAAAAAGTCATTTTTCTCGACTATGAGTTATTTTTTATAAGATAAGAGAAAGACTCTTGAGTTCCCCTCACTGTTCGTTTCTGTTCTCCCTGCGATTTATTTTCTTTTACACTTCGAAAATCTGGATGTGGGAGTTACAAATGGAATATGAAGAGACTCTTGTGTGGTTACTTTTGTCCTCTGACAGTTTATAAATGATATTTGTTGAAAAAAAATCATTGGCTTTGCCCATTGGCATTATGTTCTATTTTTTTAAAGTTTTTTTGTTGTTTCTAGATTTGACCTGCAAAATGTGATCATTGTGGCTTCCTCTACTCTGTCTTAGATTTCCATTGAGCTATTACTAGTTTGATTTTGTTGATTGTAGCTCAAAATATGATGATTTGAAGTCATTATGCCTGGTTTTTAATTCGAATTCGGGTTCCTCTCGTGTTTTTCATTGTTGGGCCATTTTTTCCTTCAATATGCTAAAAATTCATATCCCAACCTTTTCTTCATTCTTCTATCTTTTCATCGATCCCTCATGTGCCTGATTTCGTTGCTCGTAGCTCTAGATACGGCTTCCTAAAGTTGGTATGGCCAATTTCCCCCCCAAATCCATGGGTGTCTATTTTATGCATTTTTTGTCATCTTTTGTCCACCTTTTAGCCTATAGACATGCACCATTGTGTTCCTTTGTCTGAGACATTTCCAATGAGGTATCACGGGCCTCATTCCGACACCTGTAGCAAAAGTTATGCCCATTTGAGAATTGTCACTCAACAACCATTGATTTAACTTGCGGGTGAATCTGAACCATTAATCTTCTTCTTGAAAAGACATCTCTTAAATTCTTAGTTGTTTAAAAGGTTCAGCCCTTATGGATAGTGTGGATAGAAACTGGGCGGGCATGGGACACTTGTAGAACATTTTTTTCCAATTTTTTTTTTTTTTTTAAATCAAAAAAATAATAAAAGAAATGAAAATATAGTAAAAAAATAAAAAATAGAAAAAATATTATTTGCAAAGTTAAAAACAAAATTTATCCCTAATCAATTAAAAATGATATTTACAAAAATTACCCTGCTCCCGACTAGATTCGAATTTGTGACCTTATGAAACACATGTTTGTAACTATTAAGCCACTTCACCTTCCTTGTTAATATTATTTGTCTAAAATTATTCATCCATAAAAAAAACAAAAATGAGATTAAATAAAAATTAAATTAATAAATAATAAAATTAAACAATGAATAAAATTAATAAATATTAAAAAATAATGAATAAAATAAACAAAACAAAATAAAATAAAATAAAAATGAAAAGAAATAAAATAAAATAAAAATAAAAAAGTGAAAAAAATAAAATAAAATAATACAAAGTTAGGGGTTGACTCCACACGGATTTGGAGTGGGGAGAGTGAAGGATAAGGGTGAACTCGACCATCATAGTCTAATGGGGTAATATTTTGTTATTATATTTTTATTATTATTATATATTATTTATTATTTTATTGTGTTATTATATTTTTATTATTATTATTTATTATTTATTATTTTTTTAATTTTTTAATATATGTATATATTATTTTTATGCTTGTTATTTTTGAAATTTTCTTGAAATGATTTTTTGAAATAAAGTAAAAGATGCATCATCTTCATATTATGGTGGAGATTTTCTTATTAATGAGAAGGTGAAGGATAATATACATTATGGTTGGATTTAATATTGTTGGACATACCTCCCTCACATATGTATATTTCTCAAGTCATTTTCCAATATATACCTTAATTAAATATGTTGTAATATAATATAATTATAATATAAAAGAATAATTATATTATATCATATCATATATAACCTTCAAAACTATATGAGAGGAGTTTTAAATATAAGTATAAGTATTTTCTAGAATTTTGGGAATTTTTATTTTTTAGAAATTTCTATATTATAGGAAGGCCTAGGGAGACCGAGAAAATAGGGAGAGATGGGTAAAGAAAAAAGGTAAAAAAAAAATTACAAATATATATACATGTTGAGAAATTTGAATCAAAATGTCTAAATAATTTAATAATTAAAAATAAGATTAATTAAAATAAAATATGATTATATACATGAATTAAAATAAAAATAAATAGATAAAAATATTTACAAAATAAAACATACACTAAAAATAAATAAATAAATAAATAAAAGTAAAAGTAAAAATAAAAAATCAATAAAAATAAAGAAAATAAATATACACAATTGGAATCTAATATTTACAAAAATATTGACAAACTAAAGAAAAATATAGTAAAATGATACAATATGAATACAAAACAGGGGAAAACTAAATATGTATAGGCAAGTCGAATCTCCATGCCTCCTAGATTCCACTATTTAGACTTACTTAGGATGTCAATGTGGTAGCTAGCGTGTCCAGAGGGGTACAGGGGACTAGAGAGGGCCCCACTTGAGCGAGGAGTAAGGATGGAAGGATTACCAATGATGAGGGATCACCAACGACGAGGAGGTACTCGACTGCAAGGGGTCGCCGACGACAAGGAAGCACTTAATGACAAGGAGTGACGACAACAAGGGATCACCGACAACGAGGAAGAGCGGAATAATCATTGACGATGATGGATCGTTGACAAAGAGGGAGGATGAGTGTCAAACTGAGGATGGGTGCACATATCATGTGAGTGATAGGTCGTGACAGTGGCACGTTTCTAAGGATTCCAGCATGGCAGCTGAGCGAGGCTGGGGTTGGTTAACTGTAGACTAACTGTGAGTTGACGAGGGGACAGGGACCGTCGATCTCTGGCTTCTGAGAGCCATTGGATCTATCGTTGTCGGGAACCAAGTCAGGGTGGTTGAATACTATGAGTGAATATAGCTCCAACAACGAAAGAGGATAGGTGGCATTGTCATCGGAGAATGGATTCGGGAGAGTCCAAGTGTTAGGGAGAGGGGAGCTACGATGACGAGAAGGCCCGACGATGTCATTGTCAGGGAATGCGGTTGAAAGGCTAGGAGGACGTGAAGCAGGTAGATCCTGATGACTATGAGGATAGGTAATGGGTGATACATCAACACCACATAGGATGAAACAAGTGATAGGGAAACACATGGATTCCACATGGCAGTGAGGTGGAAAGGTGAGTGAAGACTTAGAAAACTTCGGGAAGCCATAACTTTTGATCCGTAAATCAGATTCAAGTATGGTTACAAGCATTGGAAAGATTTGAATAGTAAAATCCAAATAAGGGGCTTAATTAGATATAATAATATAAGAAAATAGAGGGAACACTCAATAAATAAAGCGAAGGATAAAAGGGGAAGAAGATCAAAGGATTCCCCCACATGCATCTCAAGGCTGGAGCAATCATGAAGAAATGATATGATGCTAACCTATTCCTGCAACCACAGAAAGAGACGTAATTAGTTATGAGATAAAAATGACATTCACCAACACATGAGAAGCATAATATTTCCTTTCCTTTAAGAAAATTTATAAACAAGTACTAAGAGTGAAGAAAATGAGGAGGAGAGGTTTTTTGAAGGTAATCATCTATGATCAAAAGAGACAATTGACCACTATCAAAGACAATCATTAACTAAGATATAACCTCCAAAATCCCTTGAGGTAGGAAAAAAAATAACGTAGGAACCCTTTTCCTTTCTCTTATAAAAGCAAAAGTAAAAAAAGAGTTGTTGAGGCCACAACACTAGGCTACATGGAGTGCCTAAGGCAATAGTTTCAGACAGAGATCCAAATTTTACTTCCAATTTTTGGAAGGGTTTGTTCAAGGGCTTTGGGACAAATTTAAATCTTAGTACAACATATCATCCAGAGTCAAATGTGAAAACATAAATGACTAATAGGATAATTGAGGACATGCTTAGAATGTACGTGATGGATCAGCCATCAAAGTGGGAATATTATATCCATTTAGTTGAATTTTCCTACAATAATGGGCATCAAGCCTCATTGAAAATGAGTCCATTTGAGGCATTGTATGGAAGAAAATATAACATACTCCAGTGAGGTGGGATAACCCAACAAACAGAGCAGTCATGGGGCCATAATTGTTAAAATAAATGGAAGATCAGATGGAAAAGATAAAGCAGAATTTGAAGGCTGCCCAGGATAGGTAGAAAATTTATGCATACAAGAACAACGTTTTTAAACATTTTAAAGTGGGAGAACATGTGTTTTTGAAAGTGAAGCAAAGATAAGTTCTCTAAGATTAGGAAGCTGCCTGAAGTTGGCAACAAGATATTGTGGACCTTTTGAAATATTAGAAAATATAGGGCCATTTGCATACATGTTATCTTTTCCTGCATCCATGAGAGTGCATAATGTATTTCATGTGTCATTGTTAAAGAAATATGTGCCTGATCCTAACCACATAATTGATTGGAATGGGATTCATGTGGAGCACGAAGGGGATTTCTGGGTGGAATCAATATGCATCTTAGACTGGGAAGTCAAAGTGATAAGGAAAAAATCCATAGGGTTGGTAAAGGTTCAATGGACCTTCTATGGTCCTGAAGATGCTACATGTGAGTATGAAAAAAACATATGGGCAAAATACCCACTAATTTTTTACAGTTTTGAAGAAGACAGAATGCAAGACTCCATTTTGAGGAGCTAGAGTTCTGGAACCACATCTCAGAGTCCTGGCCAACTACATTGGGGACCTTGATAAAAGAGTGGCTCATTACTTGGTTTATCCTTGATAAAATGATGGTACATCCCTTGGGTTATCCTTGATAAATGAATGGTGCATTCCTTGGGTCGACGAGTTGAGAGGAACATGAGATTTTGGTTGGAGCTATTGCTAGAATTATTGAATTGCATAATTTTTATTTCTAAGTATTGTGATGTAAATTTTCATATATGTATATAGTCATAGAGTGCATCGAGGAAGACATACAATTGTAGGGGAGGGGGAATGTAACATCTCATTATAATCCCCAGTTTAATTAATGCTTATGTAGATATAATATGTGGCTACAGCCAAGCGATGTAATATGTGAATTGTATTTCCTTGTTTTATTAATAAAAATGTGTTGCCAACTGCTAAAGGTGACATGAAAAAGATATCGGGGTCAAATTAATCCACAGGAGGTGGGCGTGTCTAGGATAATGGCCAAGAGGAGTCCAAGGGGGAAATAGTCATGTATATTAATTTAACCCATTTTCCTAAATTTGTTATTTGTATATGAACTTTACCATTTTTGATTGAGTGTTCCCAAAGCCAATCATTGAATACATGTAAGAGGGTGGGTGTGAGTGGTCACATCCCAAAGTTATTAGGAACATGGGGGTTGAGTACAATTATCTTGGGGAAGAGTGTGAGTCAAGAAATGCAAGCCAAAAAGAGGAAATTTGTATGGGTTGGGGAGCAGTTTTTAGTCAGTGAAGTTTGTGCATGAGAGCCAAGGGGAGAGAAAGAAACAAAGCTTGAAGTTGATGCAACCATGGAAGGATAATTCTAGAGAAATATGGAATGTAATTGGAGTGAATTGGAGCTGGAAAACTGAAGAGATAGGTTGTCAAGCCTGAAGAGTGAACTCCTGGGTGAGTTTCATTGAAACAACAAGTGGTTGTTGTTGGTTTTTTGATAGCTTTCCTAGCAACAGTTTTCCCTTGAGTTCCCAGCTGAGACACTCCTAGTTGTTTGTGCAAGAGAGACCTTGGTAAACTAATGGAATGTCTGAGGGACTGAGATCAGTGAAGGGGTACATTCCTTGTTTTGAACAGGTCAAGAGGAAGAGAGTTGGTGGAAAATCGGGATAGTTGTAGGAGAATATGAGTTGGGTTGAGAGTTTATGAGTTGTGAGTGAACTGTGAGAGACCACCCTCTTTTGTGGATTGCTAGCCTCAGCTCAGGGGTGACTATTTGTTGAGATTTGGAATAGTCATTCCATGGTTGGGTGGAACGTTTGTCCCAAGCAACTGGTTGCAGAACTGTTGTGGAAAGATAAGTGTTGTATCTTGCTATTGGGTTAAATTATGTATTTAATCGTTGTGCATGAACTATGTGTATTTGGAAGTGATTTGTATGATGTTGTAATGATTTGTTTAGTTGCATTTCATGATGATTATTAGCACGTTGTAGATGCTTCTCTTTTGTGGTTATAGACGATAGTTAAGTCTATTTTAATTTGTAGCTGAAATTTACAAGAAATGAGTTAACTGTAAATGAATTAAATCAGTTAGAAAAAATTTCATTTTTAAGAGTATTCCACACCATAATGTCACTTATATGGGATGGGGGACATTACACGAGATCTATCCATCCCATGTGGACATGGTTCATCGCTCTGATAAACAACAACTTGTAGAAAAACATCAACACTATAATTAAATTCTCATAAATAAATTGGACATTTGCAAAACATCAAAATTATAAACCTGTCGAGTTGAATTTTCTAATGAACAAGGTTTAAGCCTATGCATGCAGGATGAATGATATTGTAAGCACCTCAGCTATGGGGTAGCCCATGTGTTTCTCTCATAATTATTTAATTTAAAAGGTTGTGGGACAAACAAGGTTGGATTTCTCAATATAATAAGTGTTGGTTGTTTTAACAACTTGAATTATTGAATTTCCCAAGACACTCAAAAGTCTTCTATTGTTATGGAAAGTATAATTAAAAAAAACACAAATCCATGCAACATGAGAATGAATCATGCATTGAAAATAAATAAATAAATAAACATAAATCCATGCAACACGAGCCTGTGCCTGAATCATGCATTGGAAAAAATGAAAAAAACAAAACAATCATCCTACTTTTTTATTATAATCTATATGGACAAAACTATAATCTATTTTAATATTATTAACATTGGGGAATTATTAATGAAAAATTGGGCGATTTAATGTAATCATCATATCAACTTGGTCATAATAAAATGGGTGGAAATTAGTCCCCAAAGTGTAATGCAACATGAGGTACACTTTGATCTCAAAGGTAGGGGTTTCTTCAATATCCACTTCGATCATGCTAATAACTTGGAGATTATTTTCACCGAAAAACGATGGTTCCTTTTCTAATATTTTTGGAATTTGATTTGTGAAACATGCTTTGAGGTTGGGGATTGCATTATATAACATGAAATTCCTTCGACGTAGGTGCTAGGTTGAAGGGGAATCTATTTTAATAAATTCATCACTTCCTTCAACTTAGGTGCTAGGTTTGAGGGGTATCTATTAGGATAATTTATCCAAGATTTACATTCAACATCACCCATTTTTGACATACCAAATGGTGGGGCAGATTGCAATGATGATAGAATCTTCGTTGATGGCTTAATACCCCATCTAAATCACGAGTAAAACAGGTTCAAGATTTTATTTTAGCAATATAGGTTTAGCATTTTGAACAATTTTGAAATTATACCCGCTAAGCTTGCATAACAATAACATAGGTGTTGTGAGTGTTAATGTTGAAAACAAAATAGAAAATAATAACTTTAGATATCATACAATCCTAAAAGTTGATCAATACATGAAAAATATTGGATTCAACTACAAGAATATTATGCTTAGGTATACCATTTGACATAGAAAAATCCACTTAAGAAAAAATTAATAGAGAATGAGATAGAATGAAGGGAAATATAAATCATAGGACAAAGAGGGAAACCATTTGATAGATACCAGCTTAGAACAAGAAAAAGAAACCCCACCTACAAAAGGAAACCATGTCCCAGAATTCCCTAGGAATTTAGCTAACTCCAAGAACCACCTCGAAATGAGAATGCAATACCAAAAAATAAAAATGGGGTAGTGGAAGTGTCAAATAGGACACTATAATAACCTAGTGATCCCAAAGGGAGGCCACCCTTCTAACCAACGACAACTACAAATATGCATGAGAGAGAGAAAAAATAATACCTAAATAAGAATAGTTTTGTGTACCTAGCCACAATATCCTTAGTACATATTACACTCTATGTACATGAGTTATTTTATGTGTATGTTTAAATGATTTCATATGTTATATTTGTAAAAAGAGTGCTTTAATATAATAAACACCTAATGACTTATCTAGTTACATGATACTTAGGTTAGGGTTTTTGTATCATCATTATTATAAATAGAGGCTCCCCCCCACTCATATGTATGTCTTTTATTATTTTATCAATACAACCAACTAGTTTATGATATTTATTGGAGACATCTTCTTTCATTACTCAAATTTGTAGGCACAAGACACCCTTGGGTGTGCAAATGCCCTCATTTTTCCTTGCTTTTGTCTCTTAATGTTTGTTTATATTTTAGTTATTTACATAGTTGCAATAATTGTTCTATTTTGGCTTCTCGAACACTAGAAGTTGGCATCAAAGCTTCAACCTATTTTTAATCTTGTTGTGTTCTTTTAAAAAATAAATTTTAAAATAAAAAAAATGTTGAGGACTAGATCCCTATATTATGTGACTATGGAAGAGTTGGAGGAAATGTTCATGAAGTTTGTAGAAGAAATGAGTTAGTTAGTGCAAGGAAAATGACCAATATACCATGATTCTTCATTATGTGATCAAATATTTTAGGAGGGAAGAGGAGCATCTGAACATTAAATGAAGGTCACAATTATAGTCCATAATATAACTATTGCAACAAAGTGAAAATGCGTACTTGGTTAAGTAATATCAATTTAACATTCATTTTACAACACATGCATGAACTAAGAGAATCTAGAACACGGACTGAAAACATTTGACAATTTTTTTAGGAATGACTATTTTAATTCATGAATTGCTTTTACTATGTGGATGGAGATCATTTCTCAACAAACTTTTGTTTCTTTCCTCTCTACCTTCAAAGTATAATCTCCTACATTTCCATAAAATTTCATGCATATACACCATGATTTCAAGGCTAACATTTGTTTTACCATACCTATGTGTGCAGTACATCGAACAAGCAGGTTGTTGCTACTGCTACATTAGTGGTGGAAACTGAAACCAATGCATCTACATGAATCCAAATGTAGCAACTACACACATGATATAATTATATATATATAAAAAATCACACAATAAACTACACACACATGCATGTATATGTATGTATGTATGTATGTGTACACACAAACACACACACACAATAAATGAAGAACAAAGAGATGATCAAGATACTAACCTCCTCCATGAAATTTTCATGTCGAGTGGCCTCTATCAACTCATAATAAGTATTCCTGCAACTCAAGCATCTGCGAGGGTCACATGAACTAGGATGGGAACACCTAGCATGTCCATGTGATATCTCCTTGCTAGACTTTGTTGCAAGGCTTGAAAGCCCAAACCAATCCCAACATCACCTAAACGTCCCTCTTGGAAGGATAGTGCTATGAATGTGCTATGTTTCATTAAGCTATGGGTCAATATGGAAATGAAAAATTGGGTCTCATTAATATTTTATGATATGGGAGAATGTTGGGAAAGGGGGTTAGGCATCCACCTAGGAAGACGAGGGCCTAGCAATGGGTCACACCTAGCATTTGTTTGACCTTGTGTGGACCCATAATCTACTTCCTGGAATTCATTAATGTCAAATTTATTAGGGTCCTAACCTCCCTAACCCCTCAAATAGATAGAACAATATGTTTTGTTATGTAATAAAGGTCGCCATTATAAAATAAGACCTACGTAATAATGTGAAAAAATATAATATAAGAAGACTTTCTAGAAGGTTATGCCTCTAGAAAGTTCTTCTCTAGAATGTTCTCTAGACAATAGAAATAGTATAAATAGGGGCAGAAAGCATGGAAAATGTTATCTTGTGAATTCATTTGTACTTGAGCTCTGCTATGTTGGAGGTTTCCCCCTCGAAGAGGAAAGTGAACTTTTCTCTAAATATAATAAAGGTATCATCTTTTGGATCAATTGTGTCATTGTGCTTATTGTTTCATTCTTTCTGCTAACAATAGTGATAAAAAATGTATTTCTTCTAGGCATATTTCCTTTCAATACATTACATGTGGTATCAGTTCCCTTTCCTCTACAAATTTTTAGAAAAAAAAAAAATATCAGTCTAGATATGTGTGTTGACATCTTTAAAGCACATAGTTCTATTGTTCAACAGGTAAAACCGTGATTGGGGAAGAATACATGTAGGAAATACAAATGGTTTTACACGATTAGAAACACATGGTTTCACGCGATTAGAAACACACGGTTTCACATGGTTAGAAACACATTATTTCACCTGGTTGGAAACCTATGTAACCCTTGTTGGTACCCCTTTGATTAGTACTGCATTAAACAACACCTATACATGTCCATTTACTCCCACGTACCCTTAGGTGTATAGGGAGTCTCATAGGTCTCATGAAACCAATTGTAGATTAGCTGATTGATCACTTGAATGATATAGTGGCACCAAGAATATCACTCAAGAAGATTACTCTTGCGTACCTGGGTAATCAGGTAGTACATATAAGGGTAGGATTGAGCCTCCTTAGTTAGAGCCCTGAGATATTGGATCGAGTACTACTATTGGACCCCACTAGTATATCAAAGAGCTATAACACATGGAAATCTCTTCTCCATAGGAACCCTAAAAAAACCTAACCCTTGCTTCTGAAACAAAAACAATGTGGAAATTTTGCACATCCAGTGTGCATAACCCTCCTTCATGCATCCATGCTGTGAAATTTATACATAATTGTGCTATTAATAATTTAGGAACTCTGTCACTCAGTATTATTTAGATAGAAGTATAACTCCACAAGACTAAAAAAAATGTATGCTGGTCCCATTGGCACCCTTATTTGGGACCTATCCCATTGGATTCCTCTCTTCACATTGATCGTAGCGGTACCCCTCTCTCACAATCCTTTTTTTTTTTGTGTACCCACCCACCCTCTGCAACATCCTTATTTGGGATCTAACCTAATATAGGTGGATATCGGTGGCCACCCACCTATTCCAATTGGATCATATTGGAATTTTTTCAGTTTGGCAGTTTTTTCCTAGTTTTCGAGTCCTGAACTTTCGAGGCCGTTTGAAGGCCCTAAACAACATTTTTAGGTCTCGCCAAAGTCAAATTGTATATGGAGTTAGATATTTTTGGTATAATGTATATTCCTTGTATAGACCTTTCCAATGGGCCATCATGCACCTAAAACAAAGATCGTATTCAAAAGTTATGACCCCGGGAAGTTGATGTACCAACTTACCCCAACGGGGCCTGCATGACTTTTGGCGCTTCATCTCCTAGGATTACGTTTTTGGATGTCTACGGTTTTGGAATTGATGTTTATTGTAAAAATGATTTTAGAGCCTTATTGTACTCATATTCTTGTGAATGAGCTCAGTCGTCACATATCTTCTTAGAGATAAGACACCACCATTCTAACAAGCTTGTTTTTAGTTTGCATTTTACAGTTTCAACATATTTCTTTATTGAATAGAAGCCAATTTTACTGTATATTTGTTATTTCTCATTGTGCCTCTGTGTTAATTATAATAATAATCTATGTTTATTTTTTTCTTCTCATAAAATCTGGATCAGTGGTATCAAAGCAATCTTCTCCTTGTCGTTCTTAGTGCATGTCCCCGATGAGGTCAAGGTATAAAGAGTTGGGTCTTGAGCTTATTTCTCTTGAGGAAAAGATCTCTCACATGCCCAAGTGACCTTCCATGGTGGGAGAAAATAAATATGAAGGGACATGTGATCCTTTCAAACAGTTTCTTGAGGAATCCCTCACGCAATAGAGGAACGAAATGATGGACAATTTTGCACAAATCCTTCAACGACTACCAACATGTGATGCATCTTCCTCGAGTGGAGGTGTCGCCCCCTTCAAGGTACATATCAAATTTGGTATTCCTATATTTGAAGGTCAGATAGATGCAGATGTTGTAGACAAATGGTTGAATCTGCTAGAAGGGTATTTTTTTGTCCATAACTTTTTGAATAGAGAAAATATTACTTTTGCGCTCCTCAAAGTCATCCCCCATGTCAAATATTGGTGGGAGACTTTTGGTTAGAAAAAAGAAATAGAGGAACCCTCATTATTTATAGTCACACTCACTTGGGAGTCCTTCAGGGATGCTATTAAGGAACAATACTAACTTGTTGTAAATTATGATGACTTGTATACAAAATGGACCACACTGCAGCAGGAAAGGGACCAAGCAGTGCCATAGTTCACAGATATCTTCCATACCTTGCGCACCAATATGAGTATAAAATATTCTAAGCGACATATGGTTTCAAGTACCGCAGTGGTATGCATAGATACATCTAGGAAGAAATGGAGTTTCTGGACATCTCATCCTTTTGCGTGGCTTATCGATATGCCATCAAAATCGAGTAGAAGCTTAAACAAAAGATGTGACAATTTGGATCCAGGAACCCCTCACAGCAGAAGAAGAGAAAGGGTAGCCCCAATCCACAAAACAAAAGGCATAGAAAATATGGAAAAAATAAGGACAACCAGTCTAATCCGTAAATAAAGAAGGACAATGGAAAGACAAAGAAAGATACCAGGAAGTGGCGCAATTTCCATAAGAGCCCCTGACATAACAATGTTGATTTCTGCTGAAAGAAGTCATTGGTGGTTGAGGTGAAAGCCTATGAATCATATGTGGGTTCCTGTTAAGAACCAAACATCAATATAGCATAGAAAAACCTCAGGAAAAGTACTCAACGCCTTGAAAAAGAGATAATTTCAAATAATAAGCCTCTTCGAGGGGGCAACCTCCTTTTACCCCACTTAAATGTTCAAGTACAAGATGATTCAAAATGAAAATGTCTCCTTGGTATATATAGGAGACTAGGAGGTATAATTACAACTATGGGCCTAAAGCCGACATAAATAAAATAACATTAATAATATAATATGCCCCAATTAAGGGGTAATGAGCCAATATTAGGGCTTAACAGTTTCGAATATGAGTTAGAACCAGAAAAGGGGAGATGAGTCATTGACACGGAACCCAATGCCATTGTTGCTACCACCAATATCCAACATGGTGAACCTGATGAGCCATAGAAAGGTGAGAAAATATTTCATTCATAGATGTGGGTGAAAGGAACCCCATTGCACTGCATCCTTGATAGTAGTAGCCAGAATAAATTCATCTCAACGGAGGTTGTTAAGCGGCTGGCCTTGTCGACAATGCCACACCCGCAACCCTACACCATTGGATGGCTCCGCCAAGGAAGAGATATTAGTGTCAACCAAAAGTGTCGCATGTCCTACGACATCAAGCCCTTCAAAGATGAGGTATTGTGTGATGTTTCTCCCCTTGAAGTTTGTGTTGTTCTTTTGGGCCAACCTTATTTATGGAAATGTCATGTTGTATTTGAATTTAGGCCTCGCAATTTTATTATTACTTTGGACAGAAAATTGTATAGGATACCTGAGGTAGTCCCACCTAGTTCCATTTCCTTGATCTCTACCAAGAAATGAATGAAGGTCATCTCTCATACTGAGAAGTTTGTTTTCTTTGTGATCTGCTCTCAGAGTGAACGAAAAATTGTAGACACATCTATGGCCTCCACGAACGACCTCTCCACGCAATAGAAGCAAGTGGATAAAGTCATGGAAGAATACAAAGACATATTATTCTCACCTACTAGGGTACCTCTACACTATCATATCAAGCATTCCATCGATATGACCCCCGATGCACTGCTACCCAATGGGTCAGTCTATCGTCATTCTTTGTTAGAAAATGAGGAGATCAAGTGTCATATCCAAAAACTGCTCCAAAATGGGAACATCTGACCCAACTCATTACCTTGTGGAAGCCCAATCGTTCTTGTGCATAAGAAAGATGAGACCTAGCAAATCTACATTGATTATTGGGCCCTAAATAAAATCATAGTCAGGAACTGGTACCCGGTTCTCTGAATTGAATATCTCCTTGATCATCTCAAGGGGGAAAAATACTTCAGTAATATTGATCTGAAGTTTGGATACCATCAGGTCCTAATAGAGCAGATAGATGTATGGAAGACTACTTTCAAGTCAAAAGAAGGTCTTTTTGAATGGCTGGTCATGCCCTTTGGTTTGAAAAATGCCCCAACAAATTTCATGAGGATGATGGACGATATCTTGTGTCATTTCACCAATTCTTTTGTAGTGGTGTATCTGGATGACATCCTCATATACAACAAGATTTGGGTGGAACAATTGCAACATATTCAACAGGTTTTGCACACTCTGCGGCAACACAAGCTATATGCCAACTTGGAAAAATGGTCCTTTGTCATGGACATGGTCTAGTACCTAGGCTACATTGTTGATGAGCATGGTGTGCATGTGGATCTAGAAAATATCCAGGTCATCCATCCATGAATGGTTTTCCCCAACCACGCTCACTAAGCTTCAGAGCTTCTTAGGCATTGCCAATTTCTATCATAGGTTTGTGCTAGGATTCTCGCATATTGCATGGGCCCTTAGCAAAGTAACTAGGGGTGGTGGTAAGGAAAATTTTATTTGGGGCATGTCCCAACAACAAGAGTTCAATGATTTGAAGCAGCGCTTGTGCTCAACCCCAATTCTTTCATTACCCAACCTACAACAACCCCTTGAGATCGAGACAGATGCTTCAGATTATGCTGTGGGTGCAGTTCTCACTCAACACGACCACCCTGTGGCCTATCATAGTGAGACACTATTAGATGTCGTCTGTAAGTACCCTACTTATGAAAAATAAATGTACTGCATTATGCAAGCCTTCCTCTAGTGGAGGAATTACATTCTCGAGAAGGAGGCAATCATCCACACTGATCATAATTCATTACAGTTCATGCAGACACGAGGTAAATTGCAGAATGACCACCATCATAAGTGGTCCACCTACTTGCAACAGTCCCACCTCAACATCAAGTATAAGACAAGAAGTACCAATCACATTGTTGATTACCTTAGCTGACCTCCAGTCACGACACTCACCATTGTGCTAGAATCTTGTAGCCACGAGACCTTTGGATGGCCCCAACTCTATGAGAAATATTATGACTTTGCCACCACCTTCCAAATGTTGGGAGAAAACATAATTGTCACTAATTTCCATCTTCATGAAGGTTTGTTGTGCCATCTGGTCCATCTCTTCATTCCATCAAGTGAGCAAGCGAATATGATTTGTGAATCCCACTACATCAAGTGATAGGACACTTCAACATAGAAAAGACAGTGGTAGTCATGCAACAACATTTCTACTGGCCGAAACTTTGACAAGATATCAACAATTATATCAGTTCATGCACTTCTTTTCTTATTTCCAAACCAGCCACTAAGAAACAAGGCATGCAAACCCCTATGCATACTCTTGACAGGCCCTGGGAATCTATCTCAATGGACTACATGTCAGGCCTTCCATCCACCAAGTGGGGAAATGACTGTGTTTTTGTGGTTATTGATCTCTTTTTCAAGATGGCGATTATGGTTGCCTACAAGAAGAGAAACACAATAGAGACCACTACCAAGCTCTTCTTTGAATGAGTGTGGGTACATTTTGGGATACCACAAAATATTATCTCATATCAGGACAACCGGTTCCTCAACAGATTCTGGTCGAGCCTCTGGTCACTGCTAGACACCAAGCTCACCAAATCCACTCCATTCCACCCCCAGGTGGATGGCCAAACTGAGGTCATCAACTGGATGATCATGCATATCCTGTGCATGTACAATTCCAAGAACTCCCGCACATGGGATGTTATTCTTCCCTATGTTCAACACAACTAACATAGATCCATACATAGCTCAAATGACCACAACCCCTTTCAGGTGGGGTTGTAATTTCAACCATTGGGTCCCATGGATGTTGCACTACCCCTTGCATCCACTCAGATAGACTCTTCCCATGCTCCAACTGAAGCTGACAAAGGAATAGAGTTCATTGAGTGGATCCAACACATCCTCCAACAGGTTCATGATATTTTACAGAAGTCCAATGCTAAGTCCAAGCAATGCCATGATCAACACTGGGTGCCACACAAGTTTCAGGTGGGAGACAAATTTTGGTTGCACTTGCAGAAAGAACACCTTACATGGCCCCATCAAAAGCTTCATCCACTCTGCTATGGACCTTACACCATCACCAAGGCTATGGGTTATAATGATTTTGAGCTCAACATTCCCCCCCTCCTTGGCTTGCACCTAGTGTTCAATATGGATCTCCTTCGACCACATTTTCCACCATTATTGGAAACCTCAAATGATCTGAAAATGACCGAGTGCTTACTCTACGCAAGTTTTCAATCGAGAATAGTTTTCTAACGAAATAGTTGCATAAGGATTAAAGGGCATATGAATCCATGATTAACCATGCTTTTTAAACAATAATACACAACATACATTAACTCAAATGGAATAAAGCACATGAAAAGACAAGAGAGAGACAACCGATGTTGGTAACAGAGTTCACCCATCCTCGGCTAAGTCTCCAGACCCGCTTCAATTGGAATACAGATCTCTTTCATTCCTTCTTCAAAGGATGTTGGGACCTTCTCATAAGTGATTACATAAGAGATTTCTTCTCCTTCAATAAGGATTCAAGACGACTACTCACACTCATATCTCTCCCTACATCAAGAAGGATAATTCCTTACATGAATAAGTATTTCAATGCTTAGAAGTAGTAGCACTATGGCTTTCTAAATCCACTCATTAACTCTCCATTACTCTCCCCCTTACACATAAGGCATTATATAGTTTTCCTCACTCTCTCTTAAGAAAGAGCATTAATTCATAGATCCACAATAATAGGATCTAATTACAAAATAGGAAAAACAAGATCCATGAATGTAGGATCTCAAACCATCTTCAAGTACATAATGGGAAAAGTATCAAAACTAGTACCACCCAAATACTCTTCATCCATGTCCTTGATTATCTCAACCTATAATTAAGAATAATGGCAATTTGGTGTGAGGTGGTTTCTCACATAAAAACCAATTTCCAAAATTATAATTTAATGATATATATGTGAGTCTAATTTCCCTCACAAGTATTAATCATTTTACATCAATAATGTATGAGTTTTTCCAAAAGCTCATAAAGCATAATTAAATGCATGAGCATCTCATAAAAGCATAAGAATGCATGAGACCTTTTTCCCACAAAGCATTAATAAAATGCATGAGAAAATAAAACTCAAAACATATAGGTTCACCACCTTCACCACTCTACAAATCAACTTGGTGAACACAGTAAATTCCTTCCATGTGTGGAAATCCGTCCGGATCATCAAAGATAGCAGAACAACTGACACCAACAAAGATCAACCATGAATGCATGGAATAGGAATCCACTAATCAGGTCGTGGACACATGGGTCAAGGTAACTCACCAGCAGAGGATCCAACTTTATTGGGTTGTCAAAGCAGGGCAACTCCTCTACCAAGGCAAGTGGCTCACTTGGCGCCAAATCCAACAGAAATTTCCTCATCTAATAGGGGAACTCAACGTGATGGAGACCATTGCTTCCTAAGGGAGGTGGATTATTCCAGGTGGATATTGGTGGCCACCCACCTATTCCAACTGGCTCATCTTGACAGTTTTTTCTTAGTTTTCAGGTCCTGAACTTTTGGGGCCGTTTTGAGGCCCTAAAAAACGTTTTTAGGTCTCTCCATAGTCAAATAATATGAAAAGTCACAGTTTTATGGCATAATGTGTAGTCCTCATATATAGATTTTCAACAGGATATCGTGCACCTAAAACGGAGATTGTACGCAAAAGTTATGACCCTGAGAAGTTGATGTACCAACTTACCCCAATGAGGCCCACATGACTTTTGGCGCTTCTTCTCCTAGGGTTAGGTTTTTGGATGTCTAGGGTTTTTTCATTCATGTTTATTTTAAAAAGGATTTCAGAGCCTCATTGCACTCATCTTCTTGCAAATGAGTGCAGATGTCACATCTCTTATCAGAGACAATCCACCACCATTCTAGCAAGCTTGTTTTCAGTCTACATTTTACAGTTTCAACATATTTCATTATTGAATAGAAGCCAATTTTACTGTATCTATGTTATTTTTCATTGTGTCTCTATGTTAATAATAATAATAATCTGTGTTCATTTCGTTCTGCTCATAAAATATGGATCATACCCCATTATATTCCTCTCTTTGCACTGATCATAATGATGCCACTCTCTCATATTCCCTTTCATATGAACCTTCCAACTCTATTATTTCTCGCTTCACTCCCATATGGCCCACACCCACAACCAATACCTTGAAAACTAACTCACTACCTTGGAAAAATCCCATGAATAGACCAGGCAAGATATCATTGAACTTAATTCAAATATTACTACCATAAATTCCCAGCTCGCCTAAATGGACACCCTCTATGAAGCTATGAACAACTTGAAAGTAGTGATTACTAAATCCCATAGTCCTATCCCCTTTGCACAACCTTCACACCAAGAGGGCACTAACTCATGCCATTCCATGGAATTTCATTCTCACCCCCTTACTTGTGACCTGTGTCTTCCCAAAGTTGAGGTGAATAAATTTGATGGCTTGCACCCCATGGGTTGGGTCACTTAAATGGAACATTATTTCTCCTTGCATGGCATAATTGATGACCTGATCAAAATTTGTATCAGTGTCCTTTATTTGGATCATGAACAATGGAAATGGTGGAAATGGTGTAAAAATTCACAATGAGGGTATATTTCTTGGACCCAAATTGTTGTAGACCTTTATGAACACTTTGACACAGACACACATCATTTGGGTCCTTTTACCAAGCTTAAACAATCTGGTATAGTGGAAGAATATATTGTTGCTTTTTAGAATTTGGCTTTTTGAACTGAAGGCATGTCTTACACCTTCTTTCATGAATGTTTTATTATCTCCCTTAAGGATGACATCTAAGATCGTGTCCTAATGGATTGTCCCCAAACTTGGCTTGAAGCTACTCATCGAGCCAAGGAAGCACAATAGGTAGTTTCTTCTCAAATTAGAAATCCATCCTTTATTCCCCATTCCTAGCCCACCAATCCAACCCCTCCTTCTCCTCCTTTTAAGATCCAAAAATTAACATGGGAATAAATGGTTGAATTCCAACTTAAGGGTCTTTTCTACAACTATTATTAAAAATATTTTCCTAGGCACAAATGTGAGGAGAAAAATATTTTTATGGCCATTTTTGAGGACCTTTCTGAAGACGATGGTGATGTTTCCCATTCTAAAGCATTGACCCCAACTCATGATCATAGCATCACCTCTAATCCACTAGAAGTTGAACCACTTAAGTTAATTGGCTATATCAAGCATAGGAAAGTCATTATCCTCGTCAACAGTGGAAAACCAATAATTTTATTCGTCGTTGAATTGCTCAAGGGACCCTTTGTTATATATGTGCAGTCAATAACTTCCAAGTCATGATTGTTAATGGTGGTTCCATGAAATGTTGGGGTTGTTGTGAAAATGTGTGCCTTCAAATCGATCATTATAACCTAAAATCCCACATGTTTGTTATTGCCATGGGTTGTTTTGACATTGTTCCAAGTGTTGAATGGTTATACACACTAGGCCCAATCACTATGGAATTCAAGAAATTAACCATGAGTTTCCAATAGGATGGAAAATAGTACCGGTTCCAAGGCATCACAACAGGTTCCCCCAAGATTGTCAATTCACACCGAATGGCGAAAATCCTAAAAAAATGTCATTTTGGAATTATTCCCCAATTCCATGCCATTCAAGTAGTTGAGAATCCTTCACCCACTATTCATACTAACCTACAGTTTATCCTCTCCAAATACCAATCTATTTTTAACAACCCCCGAGGATCACCACCTTCCCATGGCCTGCATGACAATTCCATTCCACTTGTCCCTAGTAGTTTTCCTCCCAATGTTTGCATTTACCATCACCCGTTTTCCCCCCAAAAATGAAATTGAGAAAAATTTTCAAGAATTGTTAGTTGTAAGTATCATCCATCCTAGTACTAGCCCTTATTCTTCTCCCATCATCATGGTACTCACGAAATAATATATGTGGTGCATGTGCCCTGATTTTTGATCCCTCAACAAAATTATCATCAAAGATAAATTTCCCATTCCTGACATTGATGAATGTTTGGATGATCTGAGTGGTTCTCAATTCTTTACCAAAATTGATATGTGTTCTAACTACCACTTGATACATATGAAGGAGGCTGATATTACAAAAACTTCATGTTGTACTCATGAAGGCCATTCTGAGTTCTTAGTAATGCACTTCAACCTGTGTAATGCACCCTCCACTTTCCAAAGCTTCATGAATCATGTCTTCCACCCTTTCCTCTGTTAGTTTGTAATGGTATTTTTTCATGAGATCCTCATTTATAGTAAAACTTGACAAGCCCATCTTGCACGTATGGTTCAAGTCTTACATTTACTATCTCAGCACCAACTCTTTATCAAACAATCTAAATGTTCCTTTGGAGCTTCTGAAGTAGAGTACTTGGGTCATATTATTGGTAAGGATGGTGTCCATGTGGATCCTAAGAGAATAGAAGCTATGAAGGATTGATCCCGTCCTAAAACCCTTAAACTATTGAGAGGTTTCTTGGGTTTAACTGGATATTATCGAAATTTTGTTCACAATAATTATGGGAAAATTGCAGCCGCACTCACTGCTCTCCTTAAAAAGAATTCTTTAATTTGGAATACAACTGCTAATCAATCCTTCCAATATTTGAAAGAGGTCATATGTACAAGTCCCATTCTAGTATTTTCCACCTTCACAAAGACTTTTGTTTTGGAATGTGACTCTTCTGGGAAAGGCATTGGGGTTGTTCTCATGCAAGATGGCAGACCTTTGACCTTCACTAGAAAAAAACTTTTTGAGAGAAACTTGGGAAAAATTACCTATGAAAAGGAAATGTTGGTTATTCAACATGCAATGAATATATGACATCCTTACTTGCTTGGGAAACGATTCCAAGTTAAAACTGATCATCGTAGCCTCAAATATTTTTTGGAACAAAGAATTTCATCCCCTGAGCAATAAAAGTGGTTGACTAAAATGTTCCTCTATGATTATGATATCATTTACAAGAAGGGAAAAGAAAATGTGTTTGTTGATGCTCTTTCCAGGAAATATGAAGAAGATGGGTTCATCCTTTCACTCTCCTTCATTGTAGTCAATTGGTTAAAGGTCATTCACTAGAAATGGTTCCAAGATACCAAAATTTCTAGTCTGATGCAACAATTGAAACAAGACTCTCGTGCATCTCCATGATACTCTTGGAAAAATGAGTTGCTTCACTATAAAGGCCACTTATATTTGAGCAAACAATCCCACTTTAAATCCACTATGCTCTCTGAAATTCATGCTCATCAACAACAGGGCATTTTGGCTTTCACAAAACATATGAAAGGATCAAACATTCATTTTTTTTGGAAGTAATGAAGCAGGACATCCACACTTTTGTGGCTAAATGTGATACTTGTCAATGCAACAAGGGAAAAACAATCAAAATTCCAAGCACACTACAACTTCTCCTTATTCCACCTTCTATATGGACAAATATCTCTATGGACTTCATTGTTGGATTACACAAATCTAGCAATAAATCAATCATCATGGTTGTGGTTGATTTCCTTTCCAAATATACTCATTTATGTTCCCTCCAACACAACCCTTTCAAAATCTCCACGGTGGCTCAAGTTTTTATGGACAATATCTTATACCTCCATGGAATGCCCCACTCTATAGTCTTCGACCATGAACCAACTTTCACAAGAAACTTCTAGCAAGAATTTTTCAAGCTCCAGGGCACTCAATTGCATCTCAACACTATGTATCATCTGCAGACTGATGGTCAAACTGAAGCTGTCAAAAAGTGCTTGGAAGCATATTTGTGTTTCTTCACTTCTGAATGACAATATCAATGGGCTTAGTGGTTACCACTAGTTGAATGTTGGTACAATACATCTTACCATGGTGCTACTCGCATGACTCCATTTGAGGTGGTCTATGGTCAAATCCCCCCTCTGTATTATCTTATCTACTCAGTGTCTCCAAGGTATAGGTGGTTGATTGAACCCTTATAGTTCAACCTGACATTCTATGTACCCTCAAAGGGAACTTGGTCCTAGATCATAATCACATGAAGCAAAAAGCTATTCAATGTCATTCTAAACACCACTTTTTTGAAGGGGATCAAGTGTTTCTTCCTCTACAACCTTACAAGTAAACATCCCTCAAAGCAGATCACTATTAGAAACTTTCCCCAAATTTTTATGGCCCTTATACAATCCTCAAGCGAGTTGGGCTCATGGATTACAAGTTATCTCTTCCCAGTCACTCTAAGCTCCATCCAGTTTTTAGTGCGTCTTGCTTAAAGAAAGTAATCAAAACCAAGTGCCAGATTCAAACTAGTCTTCCAGAATTAGATGAAGAAGGATTTATTTGTTTACAACCATAAGAAGTCCTAGCCACACATGAGCATCGTCTTTGTTATCACACAATTTAGGAAGTTTTATTACATTTGAAGGATACACAATCTGAGGATGCCATCTAGGAGTCGATCACCATTCTCTACCAATTCCCACATAACAAGCCTTGAGGACAATGTTGTTCTTTAGGGGAGGGGGGGGGGCATGTTAGGGTTCTAACCTTCCTAACCCCTCAAGTAGATAGAATAATATGTTTTGCTATGTAATAAAGACCGTCATTAGTAAACAAGGCCTATGTAATAATGTGAACACGTCTAGTGTAAGAAGACTTACTAGAAGGTTCCACCTCTAGAATGTTATCTAAAAGAAAGAAATAGTATAAATAGGGGTAGAAAGCATGGAAAAGGTTGTCTTGTGAATTTATTTGTACTTGAGCTCTACTATGTTGGAGATTTCCTCGTCGAAGAGGCAAGTGAAATTTTCTCTCAAGATAATAAAGATATCATATTTTGGATCAATTGTGTCATTGTGCTTACTGTTTCATTCTATCTGTTAACAATTGTGATAAAAATTGTTTTATTCTCTACATATTTCCTTCCGGTACCTTACAAAAGTAGTTGACATGGTGACATAAAACAAACTCCACAGATAATTTCCGAAGGAAATATAAAGGCACTTCCCTATTATTAAAGGAAGGTTTGTCAAAAACCATGAACCACTTATCCATCCAATTGTCTACAAATGGTTGGTAGCTTCACTAGTCCACACAAATGTGTTTCTTTGTGACTGGAGGTTGTGTTTTGGTTCTCGGGTCAATAAACAATGTCATCAAATATTGTTTTGAAATGTTGAGGTCTCTCACTTGGTTTTTATCTAGACCCATTCTAAAATAGTCAAACATTCTATCCCTATAATAAAAAATGTATGTTAATTGGCCTTGGGCATTTGCAATATAAGTAACAATTGTATTGAGGGATGTGGCTAGTGAAAGTTGTGAGGGCTCTCTGGTATTTCTTAAGTCTTATATAAGGGTTCTTAGTGGCCTTAAACCTACATCAATTTCAAAGTTTGCATGGTTCTAGGTGGATTTGGTCCCTCGTCATGTAGTGATGTTGGGATTGGATTTTCTCCATGTTATTTAAGTATGTTTCATTTTAATAGGGGAAAATTAAATTTTAATTTATTTTTATAATTTAAAGAAATTGTAAAATACAAAAAAAAATCAAATTCAATGAAATATGTACCGGGAACCAATAAAACATTAGCACGCTCCTTCAATTCTTTCTCAAGCTCTCCTCAAATATGGCTCCTCAATTTTAGAAGTCCCAAAACTCTGGTTACTGGTAAGAATGGACCCATGGCGATCCTTTTCCCAATTTTCATTACAGGATAGCCCACATATTCCTATAACACTCATTCATTCTAGGAACTTGCACGAATTCTTGAAAATTCCTAATTAGTGTTGAGTTGGACCTATTGTGGTAGTTCAGGGAATGAAGGCTACATGCATACATATTTCTAAGAATGTGAGTATGTTCGTGTTTGTGCATGTTTCTAGGCAACCAATATATAAAGTTGATATTGAAATATTTCACTTAACATGGACATTGAAATATGTTATTTATGACCACATTGAAATATTTATTTTGTTATTAACATTTTGTTAAATGCCACGTGTCAACTCATATTAAGCATTCTACAAATCTCCCTCATATCCCTCACAGTGACAAGTAGAAAGCACCTAGAAATATTTTTAATTTTTCATATTGAATTACTTTATATATCTCGAAAAAAAATGTTGATATAGAATTACTTTAACATGAAGATTAAAGTATTTTATTTACCATCAACATTAAAATATAATATATCTTTTTATTTAGTATTTTTTTAATTCCATGTGTCAACTCCATATTGAATATTAAAAAAATTACAAGTCTTCCTCATATTGTGCTATAAAAGATTCCTTATAAATTTATATATAGATATCTCAAATCAATAAATATTTTTTTTCTCTTTTTAAATTTTTATTACATCTAACTTATTAATAACAATTAATAACACCTTGTACTCATCTTACACTTATATCTTAAATTAAAATGAAAAAATGTCAATTTTCAAAACTCATCTTACACTTATATCTTAAATTAAAATGAAAAAATGTCAATTTTCAAAGCTTTTTAGAATGCCTTCAATCAAGCCTATCTAGATAGACTCATTGAGGTGTAAGGCTATCCATATCCTTTCATACCTTGAAAGAGTCAACTTTGACCATTGCTAGCTAGCTTGAGGGGAATGCGTTCATCGTTTATCACTATGTGAATAATATTTTCTGACGTATATTGACTTTCTTGAATGCATCCTTGTCTTATGGGATTCCTTCCATCCTTGTCTTATGGGATTCCCTGCCCAATATTTCAAGCAATCTTTAGGTTCCAAATTCCTAGGGTTAGTCAATTTGGTTCATAAAACCAGAGATTTAATTCTTTAAGCAATCTTTAGGTTCCGAATCCCTAGGGTTAGTCAATTTAGTTCATAAAACCAGAGATTTAATTCTTCAAACAATCTTTAGGTTCCAAATCCGTAGGGTTAGTCAATTTAGTTCGTAAAACCAGAGATTTAATTCATGAGTACAAGCTTTATCCTCCCGTCTGCGTCGAACTGAACTAACTTCACTTACCTGCATATTAAAACCCAGTATACAACTCGCACGATAACAATATTCCATTTTTAATATTAGATTGAGAACAGAACCCTGAGGCGACGTGGGAGATTCTGCGCGACGGCTGTATAGATATGGTGCGCTAATTTATTTGTAATTTGAAGAACGTCTACAAAGTTGTAGTTTTTAAATCAGCACGAAATCATTGTGGCGTAGCATTATGCACGTCGTGACTCGTGAGTAACGTTGGCCTCGATTTTCCTCCTATATATTCTATTAATCTTTCTACTCTGGTGCAGGCAAAGAAAACTTGCAGAATCTCAGCAAACTGGAAACATGATGAAATTAGTAGCTCCAAGCTATACCCTGTTATTTTGTCTGTCTGCATTGGTAGCCATTAGTCTGAGTGTCGCTCTACCATATAACAGTTATGATGATGATATCTCCCAGGATCGCCAGGTCGTCGTCGGAGGCAAAGTGCTTTGTCAGGACTGTATAATTCCAGACAAGGAGAATTCAGGGATGGAGGAGGAGGTCAAACCCATCGTTGGTAAGCTTCAACTACTTGATAAAGATCCATCTGAATTGGATGTTCATGGAAATTTAAGCTTAAATTTTTAAGTGTTTAAAAGAGGTTACAGAGATTCTGGTATTTTTTTTAAACTATAACTTCCAAGTTTCATATTAATTAGCTGTGGATATGTTCCATATTTCTTAACATTGATATCATCTCACACATACATATCCATATCCATATTTGTTAACATTGATATCATCTCACACAGATCCATATTTATTAGCCCTGGATTTGTCCTCCATAATCCAAATTTGTTAAAATTGATATCATCTCACATACATACAACCCTATTGATGAGTTGTGGATCTGTTCCATATTTGTTAACATTGATATCATGACAGATCCATATTAATTAGCCTTGGATTTGTCATTTGAATTTCTTAACATTGATATCAGATAATAATAGACAAGTAGTTTTTTTTTGGTTTATAAGTAATTTAGAAAATTATATATTTTAGTGGTTTTAGTGGTTGAGATTATATATTTTGAGTGTTTTCTGGTTTTTGAGAAAGCTGAATAAATTTATTCATTCAAAAAAGAGATTTAAACAATGTAAAGAGATTTAAACAATGTAAAATTGTGATTTCATCAACAATTTGATTGCTTCCTATAATAGTTGCCAAAAAATAAAAAAGTAAAACATTTAAACTACACTTTATCTAACATAAAACTATATTAATTAGCTATGGATCTGTTCCATATTTGTTAACATTGATATCATCTCACACAGATCCACATTAATTAGCCCTGGATTTGTTATCCAAATTTGTTAAGATTGATATACATAGAACCATATTAACTAGTTGTATATCTGATCCATATTAGTTAACATTGATATCATCTCACAGAGATCCATATTAAGTAGCCCTGTATTTGTCATGCATGTATAGAGACCTTCAAATCGTGGAGGTGTTAATCTCAATTCTAGTTGAGGATCATTGTCTAAAGAAGTTAGGTGTTGTAGTACAACCTATATGACTTTGTGTATTTGAGTGGGCCTAATGATTAAGAACATGTATTTCTTCCCAAGAGATTATAGGTTCAAATCCAGAGGATGTAGTAGACTTTAGCAGTCAAATCAAGTTATAGTGGATTTGTAGTAGATTTTAACAGTCAAATCTCAATGCAGAGGAAGCCCCTTGTCCCACAACCTTATATTTACATTTAAAACTCTTTTAGATGATTTTTCAATATCTTCTAATTTTAAGGAAAATGGCTTTTAGATCTTCTATTTGAGTATTTTGTTGCTTTGTAATGGATATTCACTTTTTTTAACAGATCACTGTTGTAGAAAACTGTCTAAAACAGTGGTTTTTCCACACTCATCATCAAGATAATCCCTGATATGTGAAGGCATTGATATAAATTATTTCATGCAACCATATAAATCGATTGTGATGTGTTGGTTCGATGCAGGGGCAATAGCGGGCATAGTCTGTATGGATCAGCGAGGACGAGCAGTTTATTATTCAAGAAACGCTACTGACGATTATGGGTTGTTCGAATTATGCTTGGACAGATACCATTATCAGAAATATGGATTGGACGGTTGCAAGGTCCGTTTATTGTCTTCCCCTGACAATGCTTGCAATGTGAAGACTAATATGGGAGCGGGCCGTTCCGGCGCAGCCCTTTATCTGCCGTATATCATGGACAGAGAGCTCGTTAAGTATATTGTTGGCCCATTTTCGTTTACTCCCGAGTCTTGCGCCACTTTTTCACAGTCCACTCCCTAATTCATACAATCGACCTTCAGCTTTTCAAAGCAATAAGCCAAGGCGACCACTATGGATTCTTTCTGCTCAATGCTGCTTTACATTGATCTGCGCTTCATTTACATGCCATTTGGCAAAGCAAATCAGAAATTATATGGCAAATTGTATTAAACCATTGTAATAATATTAGTGCGCAAATTCAATCACAGTACTCTGGATTTTTTTTTTACATTTTGTCCACTGAAATCAGGCCAGATGTTTTCAGTTATACAATATTGAAAACGAAATACTTATAATGTAATGGTTTAATCTTATTTGGACCAATTAAATTGTGTTATATATAATAATAATAATAATCTATTTTTAAGGTCACTGTTAAGCCAGACACCAAATTGGTGTATGAGATCCCTTGTTTATAGGACAAGGGACCCTCTCAGCCTAGCTATTTGATTGGTAAAGTCTGAGGAGGTATACATACCCTACCCCTTCTAGATTTGAATTTGTGACCTCTTATATTAAGGTATAAACATTTTAATTTTTGAATTTTTCTAGATATTGTCATCTACTACTATATAATTATTGGTATTAGGTGAAATAGCAATTTCTATTGATTAAATTGTATTTTTGAATGCATAAATAGATTCAGTGTTTTGGAAAACCTCTTAATTATTTACATTATACAGATTTAACAACTCAAATTTATAATTTTAATATTTTTTTATTAAATTTTAAAATAAATAGATGAAAAAAATAACTGAAAAATCTAAAACTTAAAAAGTTTAGAATACATTATATTTTAATTACGACTCAGAATACATTATAATTTAATTAGAGGGAATTCCATTGACATGTTCTTTCTCTTTGCTGACAAAAGAGGTGGACCATCACCCTGCTCTGCTGAGAATACAAGACCGATTAGTCACAATTTTTTTATAACTTCATGTTGGTGCTGCAGGTTTGCAATATATTTTGGTGAAACATTTGGTAGAGCACGTACTATACCGGGTTTGGTTTATCAGTTTGCACGTCGGTGCTGAATGGTTTGCAATTTAATATATTTTGGGGAAATGGTACAGCATGTGCAGGTGTGTTTTTAATTATGTTTAATCATTAATTATTAATATTTGATTTTATTAA
>ML798300.1:214304-240345 GCA_009831015.1 Picea engelmannii | reverse complement strand
CGAGCCAAGGAAGCACAATAGGTAGTTTCTTCTCAAATTAGAAATCCATCCTTTATTCCCCATTCCTAGCCCACCAATCCAACCCCTCCTTCTCCTCCTTTTAAGATCCAAAAATTAACATGGGAATAAATGGTTGAATTCCAACTTAAGGGTCTTTTCTACAACTATTATTAAAAATATTTTCCTAGGCACAAATGTGAGGAGAAAAATATTTTTATGGCCATTTTTGAGGACCTTTCTGAAGACGATGGTGATGTTTCCCATTCTAAAGCATTGACCCCAACTCATGATCATAGCATCACCTCTAATCCACTAGAAGTTGAACCACTTAAGTTAATTGGCTATATCAAGCATAGGAAAGTCATTATCCTCGTCAACAGTGGAAAACCAATAATTTTATTCGTCGTTGAATTGCTCAAGGGACCCTTTGTTATATATGTGCAGTCAATAACTTCCAAGTCATGATTGTTAATGGTGGTTCCATGAAATGTTGGGGTTGTTGTGAAAATGTGTGCCTTCAAATCGATCATTATAACCTAAAATCCCACATGTTTGTTATTGCCATGGGTTGTTTTGACATTGTTCCAAGTGTTGAATGGTTATACACACTAGGCCCAATCACTATGGAATTCAAGAAATTAACCATGAGTTTCCAATAGGATGGAAAATAGTACCGGTTCCAAGGCATCACAACAGGTTCCCCCAAGATTGTCAATTCACACCGAATGGCGAAAATCCTAAAAAAATGTCATTTTGGAATTATTCCCCAATTCCATGCCATTCAAGTAGTTGAGAATCCTTCACCCACTATTCATACTAACCTACAGTTTATCCTCTCCAAATACCAATCTATTTTTAACAACCCCCGAGGATCACCACCTTCCCATGGCCTGCATGACAATTCCATTCCACTTGTCCCTAGTAGTTTTCCTCCCAATGTTTGCATTTACCATCACCCGTTTTCCCCCCAAAAATGAAATTGAGAAAAATTTTCAAGAATTGTTAGTTGTAAGTATCATCCATCCTAGTACTAGCCCTTATTCTTCTCCCATCATCATGGTACTCACGAAATAATATATGTGGTGCATGTGCCCTGATTTTTGATCCCTCAACAAAATTATCATCAAAGATAAATTTCCCATTCCTGACATTGATGAATGTTTGGATGATCTGAGTGGTTCTCAATTCTTTACCAAAATTGATATGTGTTCTAACTACCACTTGATACATATGAAGGAGGCTGATATTACAAAAACTTCATGTTGTACTCATGAAGGCCATTCTGAGTTCTTAGTAATGCACTTCAACCTGTGTAATGCACCCTCCACTTTCCAAAGCTTCATGAATCATGTCTTCCACCCTTTCCTCTGTTAGTTTGTAATGGTATTTTTTCATGAGATCCTCATTTATAGTAAAACTTGACAAGCCCATCTTGCACGTATGGTTCAAGTCTTACATTTACTATCTCAGCACCAACTCTTTATCAAACAATCTAAATGTTCCTTTGGAGCTTCTGAAGTAGAGTACTTGGGTCATATTATTGGTAAGGATGGTGTCCATGTGGATCCTAAGAGAATAGAAGCTATGAAGGATTGATCCCGTCCTAAAACCCTTAAACTATTGAGAGGTTTCTTGGGTTTAACTGGATATTATCGAAATTTTGTTCACAATAATTATGGGAAAATTGCAGCCGCACTCACTGCTCTCCTTAAAAAGAATTCTTTAATTTGGAATACAACTGCTAATCAATCCTTCCAATATTTGAAAGAGGTCATATGTACAAGTCCCATTCTAGTATTTTCCACCTTCACAAAGACTTTTGTTTTGGAATGTGACTCTTCTGGGAAAGGCATTGGGGTTGTTCTCATGCAAGATGGCAGACCTTTGACCTTCACTAGAAAAAAACTTTTTGAGAGAAACTTGGGAAAAATTACCTATGAAAAGGAAATGTTGGTTATTCAACATGCAATGAATATATGACATCCTTACTTGCTTGGGAAACGATTCCAAGTTAAAACTGATCATCGTAGCCTCAAATATTTTTTGGAACAAAGAATTTCATCCCCTGAGCAATAAAAGTGGTTGACTAAAATGTTCCTCTATGATTATGATATCATTTACAAGAAGGGAAAAGAAAATGTGTTTGTTGATGCTCTTTCCAGGAAATATGAAGAAGATGGGTTCATCCTTTCACTCTCCTTCATTGTAGTCAATTGGTTAAAGGTCATTCACTAGAAATGGTTCCAAGATACCAAAATTTCTAGTCTGATGCAACAATTGAAACAAGACTCTCGTGCATCTCCATGATACTCTTGGAAAAATGAGTTGCTTCACTATAAAGGCCACTTATATTTGAGCAAACAATCCCACTTTAAATCCACTATGCTCTCTGAAATTCATGCTCATCAACAACAGGGCATTTTGGCTTTCACAAAACATATGAAAGGATCAAACATTCATTTTTTTTGGAAGTAATGAAGCAGGACATCCACACTTTTGTGGCTAAATGTGATACTTGTCAATGCAACAAGGGAAAAACAATCAAAATTCCAAGCACACTACAACTTCTCCTTATTCCACCTTCTATATGGACAAATATCTCTATGGACTTCATTGTTGGATTACACAAATCTAGCAATAAATCAATCATCATGGTTGTGGTTGATTTCCTTTCCAAATATACTCATTTATGTTCCCTCCAACACAACCCTTTCAAAATCTCCACGGTGGCTCAAGTTTTTATGGACAATATCTTATACCTCCATGGAATGCCCCACTCTATAGTCTTCGACCATGAACCAACTTTCACAAGAAACTTCTAGCAAGAATTTTTCAAGCTCCAGGGCACTCAATTGCATCTCAACACTATGTATCATCTGCAGACTGATGGTCAAACTGAAGCTGTCAAAAAGTGCTTGGAAGCATATTTGTGTTTCTTCACTTCTGAATGACAATATCAATGGGCTTAGTGGTTACCACTAGTTGAATGTTGGTACAATACATCTTACCATGGTGCTACTCGCATGACTCCATTTGAGGTGGTCTATGGTCAAATCCCCCCTCTGTATTATCTTATCTACTCAGTGTCTCCAAGGTATAGGTGGTTGATTGAACCCTTATAGTTCAACCTGACATTCTATGTACCCTCAAAGGGAACTTGGTCCTAGATCATAATCACATGAAGCAAAAAGCTATTCAATGTCATTCTAAACACCACTTTTTTGAAGGGGATCAAGTGTTTCTTCCTCTACAACCTTACAAGTAAACATCCCTCAAAGCAGATCACTATTAGAAACTTTCCCCAAATTTTTATGGCCCTTATACAATCCTCAAGCGAGTTGGGCTCATGGATTACAAGTTATCTCTTCCCAGTCACTCTAAGCTCCATCCAGTTTTTAGTGCGTCTTGCTTAAAGAAAGTAATCAAAACCAAGTGCCAGATTCAAACTAGTCTTCCAGAATTAGATGAAGAAGGATTTATTTGTTTACAACCATAAGAAGTCCTAGCCACACATGAGCATCGTCTTTGTTATCACACAATTTAGGAAGTTTTATTACATTTGAAGGATACACAATCTGAGGATGCCATCTAGGAGTCGATCACCATTCTCTACCAATTCCCACATAACAAGCCTTGAGGACAATGTTGTTCTTTAGGGGAGGGGGGGGGGCATGTTAGGGTTCTAACCTTCCTAACCCCTCAAGTAGATAGAATAATATGTTTTGCTATGTAATAAAGACCGTCATTAGTAAACAAGGCCTATGTAATAATGTGAACACGTCTAGTGTAAGAAGACTTACTAGAAGGTTCCACCTCTAGAATGTTATCTAAAAGAAAGAAATAGTATAAATAGGGGTAGAAAGCATGGAAAAGGTTGTCTTGTGAATTTATTTGTACTTGAGCTCTACTATGTTGGAGATTTCCTCGTCGAAGAGGCAAGTGAAATTTTCTCTCAAGATAATAAAGATATCATATTTTGGATCAATTGTGTCATTGTGCTTACTGTTTCATTCTATCTGTTAACAATTGTGATAAAAATTGTTTTATTCTCTACATATTTCCTTCCGGTACCTTACAAAAGTAGTTGACATGGTGACATAAAACAAACTCCACAGATAATTTCCGAAGGAAATATAAAGGCACTTCCCTATTATTAAAGGAAGGTTTGTCAAAAACCATGAACCACTTATCCATCCAATTGTCTACAAATGGTTGGTAGCTTCACTAGTCCACACAAATGTGTTTCTTTGTGACTGGAGGTTGTGTTTTGGTTCTCGGGTCAATAAACAATGTCATCAAATATTGTTTTGAAATGTTGAGGTCTCTCACTTGGTTTTTATCTAGACCCATTCTAAAATAGTCAAACATTCTATCCCTATAATAAAAAATGTATGTTAATTGGCCTTGGGCATTTGCAATATAAGTAACAATTGTATTGAGGGATGTGGCTAGTGAAAGTTGTGAGGGCTCTCTGGTATTTCTTAAGTCTTATATAAGGGTTCTTAGTGGCCTTAAACCTACATCAATTTCAAAGTTTGCATGGTTCTAGGTGGATTTGGTCCCTCGTCATGTAGTGATGTTGGGATTGGATTTTCTCCATGTTATTTAAGTATGTTTCATTTTAATAGGGGAAAATTAAATTTTAATTTATTTTTATAATTTAAAGAAATTGTAAAATACAAAAAAAAATCAAATTCAATGAAATATGTACCGGGAACCAATAAAACATTAGCACGCTCCTTCAATTCTTTCTCAAGCTCTCCTCAAATATGGCTCCTCAATTTTAGAAGTCCCAAAACTCTGGTTACTGGTAAGAATGGACCCATGGCGATCCTTTTCCCAATTTTCATTACAGGATAGCCCACATATTCCTATAACACTCATTCATTCTAGGAACTTGCACGAATTCTTGAAAATTCCTAATTAGTGTTGAGTTGGACCTATTGTGGTAGTTCAGGGAATGAAGGCTACATGCATACATATTTCTAAGAATGTGAGTATGTTCGTGTTTGTGCATGTTTCTAGGCAACCAATATATAAAGTTGATATTGAAATATTTCACTTAACATGGACATTGAAATATGTTATTTATGACCACATTGAAATATTTATTTTGTTATTAACATTTTGTTAAATGCCACGTGTCAACTCATATTAAGCATTCTACAAATCTCCCTCATATCCCTCACAGTGACAAGTAGAAAGCACCTAGAAATATTTTTAATTTTTCATATTGAATTACTTTATATATCTCGAAAAAAAATGTTGATATAGAATTACTTTAACATGAAGATTAAAGTATTTTATTTACCATCAACATTAAAATATAATATATCTTTTTATTTAGTATTTTTTTAATTCCATGTGTCAACTCCATATTGAATATTAAAAAAATTACAAGTCTTCCTCATATTGTGCTATAAAAGATTCCTTATAAATTTATATATAGATATCTCAAATCAATAAATATTTTTTTTCTCTTTTTAAATTTTTATTACATCTAACTTATTAATAACAATTAATAACACCTTGTACTCATCTTACACTTATATCTTAAATTAAAATGAAAAAATGTCAATTTTCAAAACTCATCTTACACTTATATCTTAAATTAAAATGAAAAAATGTCAATTTTCAAAGCTTTTTAGAATGCCTTCAATCAAGCCTATCTAGATAGACTCATTGAGGTGTAAGGCTATCCATATCCTTTCATACCTTGAAAGAGTCAACTTTGACCATTGCTAGCTAGCTTGAGGGGAATGCGTTCATCGTTTATCACTATGTGAATAATATTTTCTGACGTATATTGACTTTCTTGAATGCATCCTTGTCTTATGGGATTCCTTCCATCCTTGTCTTATGGGATTCCCTGCCCAATATTTCAAGCAATCTTTAGGTTCCAAATTCCTAGGGTTAGTCAATTTGGTTCATAAAACCAGAGATTTAATTCTTTAAGCAATCTTTAGGTTCCGAATCCCTAGGGTTAGTCAATTTAGTTCATAAAACCAGAGATTTAATTCTTCAAACAATCTTTAGGTTCCAAATCCGTAGGGTTAGTCAATTTAGTTCGTAAAACCAGAGATTTAATTCATGAGTACAAGCTTTATCCTCCCGTCTGCGTCGAACTGAACTAACTTCACTTACCTGCATATTAAAACCCAGTATACAACTCGCACGATAACAATATTCCATTTTTAATATTAGATTGAGAACAGAACCCTGAGGCGACGTGGGAGATTCTGCGCGACGGCTGTATAGATATGGTGCGCTAATTTATTTGTAATTTGAAGAACGTCTACAAAGTTGTAGTTTTTAAATCAGCACGAAATCATTGTGGCGTAGCATTATGCACGTCGTGACTCGTGAGTAACGTTGGCCTCGATTTTCCTCCTATATATTCTATTAATCTTTCTACTCTGGTGCAGGCAAAGAAAACTTGCAGAATCTCAGCAAACTGGAAACATGATGAAATTAGTAGCTCCAAGCTATACCCTGTTATTTTGTCTGTCTGCATTGGTAGCCATTAGTCTGAGTGTCGCTCTACCATATAACAGTTATGATGATGATATCTCCCAGGATCGCCAGGTCGTCGTCGGAGGCAAAGTGCTTTGTCAGGACTGTATAATTCCAGACAAGGAGAATTCAGGGATGGAGGAGGAGGTCAAACCCATCGTTGGTAAGCTTCAACTACTTGATAAAGATCCATCTGAATTGGATGTTCATGGAAATTTAAGCTTAAATTTTTAAGTGTTTAAAAGAGGTTACAGAGATTCTGGTATTTTTTTTAAACTATAACTTCCAAGTTTCATATTAATTAGCTGTGGATA
This sequence comes from Picea engelmannii, assembly GCA_009831015.1. Classification (NCBI taxonomy): domain Eukaryota; kingdom Viridiplantae; phylum Streptophyta; class Pinopsida; order Pinales; family Pinaceae; genus Picea; species Picea engelmannii. The sequence goes on along the minus strand of ML798300.1, from coordinate 233,518 downwards.
TGTTCCATATTTCTTAACATTGATATCATCTCACACATACATATCCATATCCATATTTGTTAACATTGATATCATCTCACACAGATCCATATTTATTAGCCCTGGATTTGTCCTCCATAATCCAAATTTGTTAAAATTGATATCATCTCACATACATACAACCCTATTGATGAGTTGTGGATCTGTTCCATATTTGTTAACATTGATATCATGACAGATCCATATTAATTAGCCTTGGATTTGTCATTTGAATTTCTTAACATTGATATCAGATAATAATAGACAAGTAGTTTTTTTTTGGTTTATAAGTAATTTAGAAAATTATATATTTTAGTGGTTTTAGTGGTTGAGATTATATATTTTGAGTGTTTTCTGGTTTTTGAGAAAGCTGAATAAATTTATTCATTCAAAAAAGAGATTTAAACAATGTAAAGAGATTTAAACAATGTAAAATTGTGATTTCATCAACAATTTGATTGCTTCCTATAATAGTTGCCAAAAAATAAAAAAGTAAAACATTTAAACTACACTTTATCTAACATAAAACTATATTAATTAGCTATGGATCTGTTCCATATTTGTTAACATTGATATCATCTCACACAGATCCACATTAATTAGCCCTGGATTTGTTATCCAAATTTGTTAAGATTGATATACATAGAACCATATTAACTAGTTGTATATCTGATCCATATTAGTTAACATTGATATCATCTCACAGAGATCCATATTAAGTAGCCCTGTATTTGTCATGCATGTATAGAGACCTTCAAATCGTGGAGGTGTTAATCTCAATTCTAGTTGAGGATCATTGTCTAAAGAAGTTAGGTGTTGTAGTACAACCTATATGACTTTGTGTATTTGAGTGGGCCTAATGATTAAGAACATGTATTTCTTCCCAAGAGATTATAGGTTCAAATCCAGAGGATGTAGTAGACTTTAGCAGTCAAATCAAGTTATAGTGGATTTGTAGTAGATTTTAACAGTCAAATCTCAATGCAGAGGAAGCCCCTTGTCCCACAACCTTATATTTACATTTAAAACTCTTTTAGATGATTTTTCAATATCTTCTAATTTTAAGGAAAATGGCTTTTAGATCTTCTATTTGAGTATTTTGTTGCTTTGTAATGGATATTCACTTTTTTTAACAGATCACTGTTGTAGAAAACTGTCTAAAACAGTGGTTTTTCCACACTCATCATCAAGATAATCCCTGATATGTGAAGGCATTGATATAAATTATTTCATGCAACCATATAAATCGATTGTGATGTGTTGGTTCGATGCAGGGGCAATAGCGGGCATAGTCTGTATGGATCAGCGAGGACGAGCAGTTTATTATTCAAGAAACGCTACTGACGATTATGGGTTGTTCGAATTATGCTTGGACAGATACCATTATCAGAAATATGGATTGGACGGTTGCAAGGTCCGTTTATTGTCTTCCCCTGACAATGCTTGCAATGTGAAGACTAATATGGGAGCGGGCCGTTCCGGCGCAGCCCTTTATCTGCCGTATATCATGGACAGAGAGCTCGTTAAGTATATTGTTGGCCCATTTTCGTTTACTCCCGAGTCTTGCGCCACTTTTTCACAGTCCACTCCCTAATTCATACAATCGACCTTCAGCTTTTCAAAGCAATAAGCCAAGGCGACCACTATGGATTCTTTCTGCTCAATGCTGCTTTACATTGATCTGCGCTTCATTTACATGCCATTTGGCAAAGCAAATCAGAAATTATATGGCAAATTGTATTAAACCATTGTAATAATATTAGTGCGCAAATTCAATCACAGTACTCTGGATTTTTTTTTTACATTTTGTCCACTGAAATCAGGCCAGATGTTTTCAGTTATACAATATTGAAAACGAAATACTTATAATGTAATGGTTTAATCTTATTTGGACCAATTAAATTGTGTTATATATAATAATAATAATAATCTATTTTTAAGGTCACTGTTAAGCCAGACACCAAATTGGTGTATGAGATCCCTTGTTTATAGGACAAGGGACCCTCTCAGCCTAGCTATTTGATTGGTAAAGTCTGAGGAGGTATACATACCCTACCCCTTCTAGATTTGAATTTGTGACCTCTTATATTAAGGTATAAACATTTTAATTTTTGAATTTTTCTAGATATTGTCATCTACTACTATATAATTATTGGTATTAGGTGAAATAGCAATTTCTATTGATTAAATTGTATTTTTGAATGCATAAATAGATTCAGTGTTTTGGAAAACCTCTTAATTATTTACATTATACAGATTTAACAACTCAAATTTATAATTTTAATATTTTTTTATTAAATTTTAAAATAAATAGATGAAAAAAATAACTGAAAAATCTAAAACTTAAAAAGTTTAGAATACATTATATTTTAATTACGACTCAGAATACATTATAATTTAATTAGAGGGAATTCCATTGACATGTTCTTTCTCTTTGCTGACAAAAGAGGTGGACCATCACCCTGCTCTGCTGAGAATACAAGACCGATTAGTCACAATTTTTTTATAACTTCATGTTGGTGCTGCAGGTTTGCAATATATTTTGGTGAAACATTTGGTAGAGCACGTACTATACCGGGTTTGGTTTATCAGTTTGCACGTCGGTGCTGAATGGTTTGCAATTTAATATATTTTGGGGAAATGGTACAGCATGTGCAGGTGTGTTTTTAATTATGTTTAATCATTAATTATTAATATTTGATTTTATTAAGCCCGCAGGGGTGACCGATTGGCAAGTGCCGTGTAAATGGAAGGAACTATGTAAAATGAAGTCTCAAGGTCGATTCTCACTCCGATTTACTCGGAGGGCGTGCTTGCGGGCTGTGCGTTTCTCCCTAGGGGTTATAAGGCAGCCGGCAGGATTAGACCCCGTGTCACGCGAGTACGATACTGCCGTTGTTACCCATTCCCCTAAAAAAAATAAAAAAAATAAAATAATATTTGATTTTATTAAATAATATTTGATTTTATTAATTAATATTTAATTTTATTAATTAATATTATTAATTTAATTGTTAAATATTAATTTATTAATGTTTTGGGAGAGAAGTATCTTTCATTTTCTTATATAAGTAGTAGGTTTTTATCGTTAATCATCATGTATGTAAATGAATACTCTAATATATATAAATATTGAAAACTTTAATAAAGTATAATTATTTTTAGAAATTTTAAATAAAAATTTAAATTTAGAATGTGTAGTTTCTCAATATTACTATATTCTTTATTAAGATGTATTAAAATGAAAAAAATGATATTCATTTGAATTATTATTAAAAAAATTATTATTCTTTATAAGTTGATGCTTATAATATTATGAATATGTACTTATTTTAATCTATTTTTATTATGAAAAATTATAAGATTTTAAAAATATAAAATATCAAAATTCATATTTACTTTGATAATTTCAATGATGATAATTAAAGTCCACTAAAACTTCTTTTATATATATATATATATATATATATATATATATATATATATATATATATATATAATTTGAATCTACTATATCTTTAAAATTTAAAAATAATAATAATAATAATGAATATTTAGTGTATACCATAATGATTTCAGTGTAAAATAAAATAATGAGTGTGCCATAATGATTTTGGTGTAAATTAATTAAAGTTTTCAATGTTTCATAAATATTTTTTTACAAAAAAATTCTTTCTATTATAATAAATAAATATTCTTTTGAGAAGAAAACATTGTTAAGTGAATCATGATTTTTGTTTAAAAAAAATATAAATTATAAAGTTATAGATATATATTTTTCTTTGGTCTATTTTAATTGACCAAAATTGCATCTGTATAATAGTTTTAGAAAAGTATAATTAAAACCAGATAATCACAATGACAAGGGTCTACTAAACCTATGGAAATTGAAATTTCATTAAAAAAAAATGCAACAAGCTATATTATTTACATTGACTTAACACTAACCCAACTCTCAACTCTCAACTCTCAAATTAAATATTTTAGGTTTTAAACTCTTGTTCAAGAATTTGTTTCTACCAAAAGTTCATATTGATTTCAACTATCAATCATTTCAAATGTCAACTCCAACTATTAATGGAGAGAATGTATAAGCTCTCAACCAAGATTATTGACTTCATCAAATCTTCATACCCATATGTCAAAGAGGCAACTAGGTCAAATCCACTTGGGTGGGCCTTCGGAGTAATGCATAATGTTCTTGGACTTTGGCTAATTTTATCTACACTTATGAATTTATTATGAATGTCATTCATGAATGTGGAGAAGCATCCCTTGGGTTTCCCAAGAGGTAGCATGACTAACCATACTCAAGAATTGTATTTAATCCTTAATAAAACTATGTCAATCCACAATCAAGTGTTATGTTATAGGTGCTTAACTAAGTGACAAATCTCAAATTGCCTCTATAAGGCCTATGTGGTGGTATAGCCCTATGCATTTGTTCATAATCCATAGAAGAAAAATATCGGGGCCAAAGTCACTAACTTTCAACCTTTTGTCATGGATTAGACCACATGAAACATACTCAATGTAGAAACCTTGAAATACTAATATCTCACATTCAACCTTGGACCATGGAGTAGACCACAAGAACAATACTCCGTGTAGAAAACCTCAAATTGGTGCTCATATCCACATGTAGATCAATGATTCCCTTTAGAGGCCCTATGTGATAGTTTGGGACCACATGCAAAGTCCATAATCCACATGAGCTTCTTTTAGATCCTAACATCCTTATTTTCTTCCCTTGAACATAGTTAAAGCCCCAAGAACCATTCATGTTGCATAAAAACTTGTAATAGCAATACGATACTCATAGGCCAAACATCTCTTTTATAAGGGATGTGTACGGGCTTAGGGCCCCATTCATGGCTCATGAGCCAAACCATGCTGAAGGCCTCGAGACCCATCCTTAATACACAAAACATCATATTTTTGCCTATATAACACTTGTAGGCAAAAGATCCCCTTATAGGGTGTTTGTTCGTGTCCCGTGAGCACTATAAGCTTATTCTAGGGCCTAAGGTCTTTTCTTTCATCCTTAAACCTTGGTTAAGGCCCAAAGACCGATTCCTAGTAAACAAAACCTCATAGACACACCCATCTCCCACTAATGGGCCAAAGATTCCCTTTATTGGGTCTATTTGATAACTTAGGCTTCTTGTAAGGCATAAGACTATTGCTTCCATCACCAACCATGGTTAAGGCCCTCAGACCCATCCCTTGTGTGTTAAACCTAGTAACACCAATATGCCATCCATAAACCAAAGTTCCTCTTTCTAGTGCATCTATGGTGGTTTAGGGCTCCATTCACGACATATGAGCCCTCAAATCTTCTCTTGGGGCATAAAATATTGTTTCCATCCCCAACCCATGATTAAGCCACTGAGACCCATTCCTGGTGTGTGAAAGCTAGTGAAACCCACATCCCACTCATAGACTGAAGTACCCCTTTAAAGGGCATGTGTGATGGTTTAGGGCCCTATTAATAGCCCATGAACCCTAGATGCTTATTTTAGGGCCCAATATCCTTCTTGTGTTCTGCAAACCATGGTCAAGGCCCTAAGACTCATTCTTACAATGAAATGCATCATATTAATGTCCATATAACTCTTGTAATTCAAAGATCCCCTATATAAGGTTTGTGTGGTGGTTAAGGACCTCATCTATGCCCCATGAGCTCTAGAAGCTTCTTTTAGATCCTAAAATCCTTGTTTTCATTTTCAAGTCATGGTCAAGGTTCCAATACCCATCTTCACCACACAAAACCACACATAAAACTCATAATACACTTGTAGGACAATCATCCTCTTTATAGGGTATATATGGTGGTTCAAGATTTAAGTAATTTCCCATGAGCCCTAAAAGCTTCTTCTGAGCCTAGACTTATTTTTGTCCCCACACCATAGTCATGTCCCAAGACCAATCCCTAGTGTGCAAAAAGAGACCAATTTTAAACTCTCTATATAAGCAAGCTAATGCAAAATTGTACACAATTTAAAACACAATAATATTACCTAAATACATCGCATGTACCAACCATGACCAGTTTGGAACATGAATAGCATAGACTTATAACCGGCTTGGTTATATTCATAAAAAACCATTATATGCTGATAATTCTCTGAAGATGATGGTTAGTTGACGTATATTAAACATGATATATGCACTGCCCTTTGTTCAGAGCAGATATATCAAATATAATTATTATGACGTTTTGTACTATAAGAAATATGGTTGAACAAGAGAGAAAAGCGGATATATCAAATATAATTATTAATGACGTTTTGTACTATAAGAAATATGGTTGAACAAGATAGTGTACAAAACAATTTGAATTGTTCTAAGGGAAGCTATAAATTAAATGCAACTCAAAATGGTTGTATTCATATTCAGTTGAAAGTTTTGTCGTTTTTTTCCATATAAACACGGAGATACAACCATACTTAGTACATAAGAGTTAGAGCTCTGCTTTCAAAGCTTAAAGATCAACTAAAAAAGTGCCAAACATTTATCAGTGAAGCATAAAAAAACAAGAAACGAGTGACCACATCTTAACCTGAAATCTACAGAAAATGTAACTGAAATCAACAACTAAACTAAATGATTCTATAAGGAACCAACTGGGAATGCGCATCCAGTGACTGCCAAATACATCTTGCAGCATCCACTGATGTCTCCAAGGAAATTGCCTTTTGACACCAGTGGGGATGTAGTTCACATTTATTGATACAAACAGATAAATCTGAATATTCTATCTCAAAGCAAAGTAAAACGAAAATAAGTTTCAATCAATAACATAATAAACATAGAACGAAAATAAGTTTCAATCAATAACATAATAAACATAGCCCAGAGGATCAGCTCGAGTGGATGAGTGCTGTGGTTATAATGCATGAATCTTGGGGTCCAGTTCCCGGCCAGCTATATTGTTGAGATTATTGGGCCTCTCTCAATGTCCCCACCGGGTTTGGCCCCATAATCAGGGCCGGTGGTTTACCCTGTTTCCCATCCATAAAACATGGGGAAGTAATAGGAAGTTTTTCCAAGAAATGGACTCTGAGTTATGGCCAATTTGCCCAACCTGATATGTAGACTTGCAAGTATTGTTAAACAAGCTAAACCAAATATCAAGACCAGAGTATTCCTGTAGTACCTACAAAGGTAGTTCAGGAATTATTGTCAAACTGAACTTCATATGTATAGTAGACAAAAAGACTTTTCTGTGCCCAGCAAATGCCACTATGGATTGATTTACCTTAATAAAATGACCAATGCAAAGTGGCCCTTTATCTGATTTGCTAACAGAATGTACTGTAAGTGAGAAATAAACAGATTAAACAGTAAATTAAATGATACTATCAGGATGCGAGAAACAACCTTTACTCCACTTACAAGAGTAAGGTCCTGGGTTATCAACATCTTGCAAAAGTTCTGCCGGTTGCAAAGCCAATCATGATATGGTAAAATTAATATGTAAAAAATAGCTATTAAAGCAATGGTAGTAAATCAGTTAAAGCCCTTTTGCTCCATGTAGAAGAGACAACAACCATAATACCTCATTAATCAATATATAAGTACAATGTTTACATTTACATTTGGCTTAAATCAAAGAGGGTAATTACCAGTTTTTCTCTTTACAAACTATATTCTAGAATCTGCAAATATGGGCCATTACAAGTTTATACAATGTTTTCAACGTTGAACTAATGGGGAGATGGTGCCACTCTGCTAATCTGCATAATCACAATGCTTCAGATTGTTAATCAAGAATCTACGTCACCAGGCTTCGTGATACCTGTACAAAATATTACAAAATGAACAAGTTTCCTTCAGGAAGCCCTCAAGTAAAAGATAAATTACTTTCTTGTCTACATAATACAACCTAAAATGGTAGGTCAATAGTGGTATGGAATACTTACTATCCGTTGATCACATCTCGCTAGACACATATAGCTTTTCAGCGATTGCTCTGGCCCTAGAGACCTGAGATTTCATCGACGGTGAGAGGGACGGGTCAGCTAAATACTTATCGTAAGCATTCAACCGTCCAAAATTCTTCTCTGAGTCTCCAGTTGTATCATTTGCAACACTTGAAGACCTCATTACTCCTAACAGATGTTCTGAAAACTCATCAGAACCCATATGTCGGAAACTTGGTAATTGACTCATAAGTTCTTCAAGATTCAAACTTTCAGTCGCACTGCCGTTTCTCTCATTGTCCAATGTTTCCAGTAGGGCAGTCTGCCCATTACACTGTTTCCCTAAATCTGTACTTATGGGAGGATCAAACTGCCCATTGATTGAAACGGTGGAAGATTTCAGTGTATCTTCAAAAACATGACCAGACAATGAATCACAACCCATATCACCACAGCTTGATGATTGTGTCCCAGGGGAATTTGATCTTGATTCTTCTACTGCATGATTGTTAATGTTGAGACTATCAACTTCAGGGTGTAGGCTGATCTCCGCATTTGACTTCTGGACATCTTCTGAAAGATTTGTCAACAATTGGTCAAACACCCTATTACCAGAATTATATGATTCTGTATCAAGGTCCTCAAGGCTCAAATCTTCAGTATTATTGTTATTGGTGGAACTGTCAAAATTAAGTTTTAGTTGTAGTTGCTCAGTTCTGTCCTTCCCTGATTCTGCACGATCTTGATCACCTGGATGCTCGCTGCTATCTATATCTGAACACTTGCTGTCGCTATTGATAATATTGTCTAAACCAAGCGCAGGGGTAATTTCTCCATGTGTGTCTTTCCCCAGATCTGGAACGTTTTCACAATCAAGATGTGTTCTGTCGTTCCCCGATCCCGCAGGATATTGATGACCAGGAGAGTCGCTGCTATCTCTATCTGAACAGTCGCTGTTGCTGTTGATAATATTGTCAAAATCGAGCTTAGGGGTAATTTCTCCATCTGTGTCTTTCCCCAAAACTGGATCATGTTCATAATCAAGATGTGTTTTGTCCTTGCCCAACTCTCCAGGGTCTTGATGACCAGGGTGCCCACTGCTATCTATACCTGAACACTCATTGTAGCTGTTGATAATATTGTCGAAACCAATCTCAGGGGCAATTTGTCCATCAGTGTCTTTCCCCAGATCTGTATCATTTTCACGGTCAAGATGTTTCCCCAAATCCGTATCATTTTCACAATCAAGGGGTGCACTAGCTGTGGCAGCTAAAGATGGCATTCCATCTTCCAGTTGATGGCTAGACAATTCATCAGAACCATTATATGCAGAATAAGATGCTTCAGTCACGGGACCTACTGACTTCAAATCTTCCATCTCATTGTTGCCAATGTTGTCAAGTTCTCGCTGCAGAACAGTTCGTCCATCTAATGACTTCTCAAAATCTGCAGCTATTTGACCACCAGCATAATCCCCAGTTTCAATACTCACAGACTTCAAGGAGTCATCCAATAAATGCCTGTCAAAATCAACGGCAATTGGAGATGTTATCCCTTCTTCCAATACCTGGCTGGACAATTCATCGCAAATGTTATCCACAGAAGATGATGCTTTGGTCACAAGGCTTATCAAGCTTAGACATTCCGTCTTCCCATTGTTGCTCATGTTGCCAGGCTCCGGCAGCCGTATAATCTGTCCATCCAAGGGCTTTTCAGAACAAACCATAGCTATTCCACAATCAGCATGCTCACTGCTCCCGGCAGTCGAATACTCAGAACAGTCATCTGAAGGATACACATTATCGCCTTCATCAGAAGAATTTGATGATTCTACATCAAGCCCCTCCCGAGGTCCAAAACTTTCGATACCCTTATTGACGCTGCTATCGAACTCATTTTCCAGCGCAATCCCCACATCTGAGGGTTCCTCTGACTCTGCAACTTTATGAATGTGATGTTGCCCATCGTCTGAGAGATGCTCGGCCAATTCACCCACATCATTGAAATCTGATAACTCAATCACAGGGCCTTCACACCTCATACCCGTATCATCAATACCGGTCTGATTAAACTCTGAGGCATTCTGCACCTTTGACTGGTTTTCCAAATCAGAGGCCTGGACTCCATTGCCTAAGAACACCACAACCTTTTGCGTAGACAATTCATCATAACCCACATCCTCGGAACTACAAAGTTCAGCTACAAAATCTCCAGAACTGATTCCTTGAATCCCATAGCTGTAACTGCTATTATCAAACTCCACCTGCCCTAATGGGGTTTCAGGGTTTGATGAAGAGAACCCTTCAAAATCACCACAAAGCGGATTCAAATCATCAGGAATCGCATTAGAGATTTCGTGAACCATCTCCGTAATCCCACTATCACATACATCACGGCCAATACAAGGTCCGGAACAAATCAAATTTACAGAATGATTATCTCCCTGCAACTCATTCTCCATGGATAAACGCTCAACTTCATCCGAAGGTGAAGTTAAACACAAATGGGTACCTTCAAAAAAGCCATCACAAGGGATTTCCGAATCTTCAAACTTACCTCCTGATTCGCCATGTTCTTCTTCTTCAGTTTTGATGGAATCCTCGACAGCGAACTCCTCTTCTTCTATAAGATTCGATGGAGGATCCACAGTGACCTCGGCCTGCGGTTTCCCATATTCTTGGGCAACGAATTGTTCAAATTCCTCAACTGTGAACCCATCTTGTTCCTCTGAATATGAATTTACGCCTGCGACCTCTGCCCCTTTTTCCTCGTTTGCTTTCATCAACTTCTCCAAATCCTGAAGCTCCTTCTCGCCATCTTCATTCTTATCATCGGGGTCAGCAGCTGCTCTGAAAGCCTTCCAGGCAAAGTAAAACGCCACAGCGGACACTGCTGCTGCTGCTGCTCCCACCATGAGAAGCCGATCTCTGTTTCTCTTGGACGCCATACCCATTGTCGCACTAGTCAGTATGCAATTCAGCAGCAGTATTGAAGGAGTCGAATGAACTGGAATGCCTTTCGTCCAATGCACAATTGAAGTGAATCCGAAGACCTACATAGAGAGGCAGACAACCCGCGGGTTCTTTGGATGCGTAAACGGACAGTGCAATACACGACTTAAAATGAAACGTTTGCGTGCCGTCTCATTACCCTAAATACACACGGAATTGTTCACGGGGCCTCGCCCGTGAACACAATATGTAAGATAGCTTTTATGTTCGACTGTAATAAATATGAATCGACAGGTGAGCAATTGTCCAAGTTCAGAGACTTTGCTGAAACTCATACAATTTGTGCACCTTTTCAAGTGTTTGATGATATTTGGTTCTTTTTAAATGGATTAAGAAATCATTTGCTGTGGTCATAGTTTCACTAAAATTGCGAATATTTTATATGGAAATCCATAATTTAATGACATAAAATGTGTGCATTTATCTTCCTCCAATCCAGCTAACTTAGGTAAGATCAGGACTTTTTAATTCATTGTTATATCCTATAGTTTGATACCTACCCTTCATGGAGGATAAAATTGAGCACGTTTGGGTTGAGTTGAATAATTTCACAAATGAGGGTGACTTTAGTTAAGATCATAACTTTTTTATTCATTATTATACCTTATCGCTTTGATACAACCCCTCATGGAGGATAAAATTGAGCACGTTTGGGTTTAGTTGAATAATTTGAAAAATGAGGGTAACTTTAGTTACGAGTAAGAGAGTTGGGATTTGTGTTCATCCTATTTTGAGTCGGATGGAATTTTATCTTCCTATTTAAAATGGAATGGGATTTGTGTTCATCCTATTTTGAGTGGGATGGAATTTTATCTTCCTATTTAAAATGGAATAATAGTATTATCTTTGTGGTGTATCCGTGAATATTTATATGCGGTGAATATTATGTGTGCAATGAATAATTGATTGGATGAGTATATAGTGGTAGAATTAAAACAATAATATATTTTTTTGGTGAATTTTATCTTTAAAGTGAATTGATATGGATACATTCTATTTGTATATGGTGAATATGGTGTGTAGTAAATTTGGCAGTAACTAAATTTGATTTGTAAACTGAATGTAGCTAGTAGTTAGTGACTATTCAAACCCTACGGTGAATCAAATGTATAAGTTTCTTATTTATTTATTTAGAGTAACTAAATCTTGTTAGTGACTATTGAATGACGTGCACAAGTTTCATATTTATTTATTTTTCTTTACAATATGAGTAACTAAATCTCTCTTGAATAATTGATGCCATGTATGCAAACTTATAGAATTAAAACAATAATATATCTTTGTGGTTGTGACTATTCAAGCCCACCTTAGATTTTAAGGGTGGGTGTTTTTCCCATCTAAGTGAGAATCCTCTAGTGACATGTCTCAGAAATGATATTCTCTAAGTCCCCAACTTTGGCCAAAAAATAGAGAGAGAGAGAGAGAGAGAGAGAGAGAGAGAGAGAGAACTATTAGGGTTTGAGACTCAACTGCAAAAAATGGAGGCTAGATTACAAGAAATAGAAAAAAGCAACCAAGAACAAAAACAATCTTAGGGACAAGATTAAAGAGCTAGAAGAAAAATTAATTAACGATGTGGCCCTAAATAGTGTGGAACACAAACTGGATGTCAAACCTATCAAAGAGGAAATGAATAAGCTCATAGAGTTAGACCATAAGCCTAACAAAAGAGCCTTGAACCTCATAATTTTTGGTATCAAGGAACAAAATGATGATGACACATTAACAATACTCAAGGAGGAATTAAAAAACAAATCACAAATTGAAACAATTGGCCTTATAGAAGCAAAAATGTTGGGAAAAATAATTGAACATAAAGATAGGGTGATTTAGGTTACGGTAAGTTCTAATGCCTATAAATATGACATACTTAGTAAAACTCCAAGCTTAAAAGGGTCTGGAATATTTATAAATGAAGACCTCATTCCATAAGATCAAGCTAAATTAAGGAAGGAGGTTCAAAAGGTAAATGAAGCTAGAAAAGAAGGAAAATGGGTAATAATTAGGAATCAAAAATCTATTATTAGGGATAGAGACCAAAATGATAACAATAAGTAGCAATTAGAGACACTTGAAATCCTTTCTTGGAACTGTTGGGGCTTTCCCTGGAACAAAGGACTTATATTAAGCTGGATCCCAAGTGAAATTGATATTATATTTCTAGTTGAAACTTGGAAGCGTGAGGAATACAAGGTCCCTAACATAGACGAATTTATATTTTAGTCAACATGGAACAAGAAACCCCCCTGTAGAGGGGCTGGAGGCATAACTTGTTACATAAGAAAATATATTTCTCCTCACATTCATCTTCATAAAAAAGACCCTCTCAATCAATGCATAATCAGTGCATCTGGATGGAGATTTTAGATATCAATGCTAAGAAGATGTATATAGAAATTTGTCATTTTTCACCTATTAATTCTACCTTTTATACAAAAACAATCTAGAAAAAAATTATCCCTATAAAAGCTTAGAACAAGATATTTACAATCTAAGAAATGAAGGCAGTATCCTCCTGCTAGGAGACTTTAATGTTGGAACTGCAACTAATCAAGCTATTATCTTAAGCAACGATTCCAACCCTAATCCTCTGTGTCTAGACAAGGAACTTGTTTTAGCCAATAGATACAAGAGAAATTCGGAAGACTTAACCAAGAATTTGTATGGTACTAAGTTATTGAAGCTTTATAGTTCTCAAGATCTAATCATTTTCTATGGTCTAATGAAGTGGCTGAAATCGAACTAGATGATTTGTATCCATGGGCTGAGTAGTAATGTTGTGGATGATGTGATATCGAATATCCCTGTTTACAACCAAATAGTAAATCTTGGCCTTTTAAACGACCATGAGCCTCACTCTGATCATAGACCTTTAACACTAACACTAAACTTTATCATGCACAAAACCTCCTTGAAGATAACTTTGGTAACCAAAGGCATCTGCTTTTTGAAAAAATAAAGTTGATCTCTTCTTAAAGGACTTAAACACCGAATTAAATCTTCTATCATATAAGAACAATATTGAAGGCATCTATCATAATTTTACAACAACCCTCTCTACCTCCATAAAAAAATTCTCTATCGAAGTGTTGTGTAAAAATAAAAATAGAATTGCCAACCCTTGGTATGATAACGAGTGTAAACTCACTAGAAAATCCATTAGGGATGCCTCTAATGGGTCCTTGAAATCTGATAGATACAAAGCCCTAATTAAAAGAAAAAAAAGACACTACATAAATAGAAAACAACAAAATATTTTTCATCTTTCTAAGATAGCTCCAAAGAAATTTCAGAGGAAAAGTTTGACTCATAAAACTAAAGAAAATACTATGATTCCCTTGACAGATTAGAATTCCTACCTTAAAAATGTTTACGAATCTCATAATGTCATTGATGGAATTCCTACCTTAAAATCTTTATGAATCTTGTAATGTCCTGGACAAAATTCCAAAAGTTTCTATAAAAGATGATGTTTTTTCTATAGAACAATAAAGTTTGGGGTTAAGCGACTCACAAACGGGAAAGCTAAGGACATCAAGAGATACTACACTAAAATACTAAAATTTGGAGGGCCTATTCTAATCCCTCACATACACAAGCTCTTCAATTTAGCAGTCAAGCATGGCTTCCCTAAACATTGGACTCAAAGCCTCATTCTACCTATTTTTAAAAGTGGGGATAGAATCAATCCCTCTAATTATAGAACCATTATGATGAGCCCCATTTTAGCCAAGCTATATGGAAGTATTTTGGAAAAGAAGATAATCATATGGTTGGAAAGCCACCTACAAAGAGCTAAAGGTCGAGCCAATTTTAGAGGTTATCATTTAATTGTAAACCACCTTATCACGCTTAGGATCATTGCAAAGGAGTGTTGCAACAATAAAACCAATCTCCTCTGTTGTTTCATTGACTTTAGGAAAGCTTTTGACACTATTCCTAGGACCAACCTTTGGAATAGGTTATAAGAGATAAAATTTCCCTCCGGGCTGAGAATTACTGCAGTAAGGATGTATGAGAACGTTATTTCCAAGTTTAGGAGCATTGAGGGTTGGTCAGAAGAAATTAATTGCAATATAAGAGTCAGGCAAGGTTGTCCCCTATCCCTTACCCTTTTTGGAATTTACATTGACAAGTTAGAATATTATTTGGAAGTAAAAGGTTGTGTTGGACCAACTCTTTCTAGTACAATCATCATCATTCTTCTCTATGTTGATGATATTGTTCTTATGGAAAGGAATCCCTATTACCTTAGTAAGCATAGTATATATATGACTGTGAACACTGACAAAACAAAGATTATGATCATTAAATATAACAAGATCACCTATGATACTTTTGTATATGACAACAATATCTCGTAGGAAGTGCCTTCATACAAGTATCTTGGAATTGATATTCATCACAAGCTCAATTGGAACTATAGCATTGAGAAAGGATAAATGGAGGGTGGAAAGCTTATTATGGGCCTAGAAATAATTGTAAATTAGTAGAACTTCGACTATCAAACAAGAAAAATCTCCTCTTTGAGACTCTTGTCACTCATATTATCGTATATGGATGTGAAGTTTGGGGATGTAGTATCTCTTGAGAATCCTGGAGAAAGATAAAGCATATCCAAAAGAATTTTATAACTTATAATCTCAAAATTAAAGGAAATACACCTTATCATATCCTCCTCATAGAAGCAATGGGATAACACAGTTGGTAAGACGTGCAAATACTCTCTCCGTCTGGGGATAGGTCATGGGTTCGAGCCTTGTGTACCTGGGGTCGTGGTTTAGCATCCCATATCATCCACGAAGTGGGGAAGTATCGGGTGAGTTTCCCGCGTGGAATTTCCTATGGAAAAAAAAAGTATTTCTCCCATTGAGAGCACAACTATGATTAGGTACTTAATGTACAAGAACAAGATAAGCAACATGGATGAAAAGAGGCTCCCCAAAATTGATTCAAACTCTAGCGAAAATCACCAACAACTCAAGCGTGGATGGCATAATGATGCCAAGTCTTGGCTAAATCATTGGGGAATAAAAGAAGAAGTTATTTTGCAGAATACTAATGATATTAAAAATATTGTACAAGCTGAATTTAAGGAGAATATATGGTGTGATAAATAATTAAAGGATAAAATAAAATTAACATATTATAAGGTGGTGGTTAACTCTAATCTTGAAGATAAAAAATATTTCTCTATTTTGGCTAGTGTAAAGAAGAGAATCAATATTGCTAAAATAAGAACTAATTCTCATGAGCTACATAGTGAAATTGAGCATTAGGAAATCCTTAAAAGACCATGGCAGGAAAGAATCGGTCACTTTTGTGACACCAAGAGGGTTGAAGATGAAATTAGTTTCTCCTAGAGTGCCCAATGTATACCCAAATTAGATCTCAATTTCAAAATATTTGTCACAATACCGACCTTCCTAAACTTCTAAGTCATCAAAACTTTAATGATCTTGGAACGCTTCTCTTAATGTTTTTCAAGCATCGAAATAAAATTTCAAAGAAATCCAAGTAATCTCTTACTTTTCTTAAGGTCCAATAGACCAATTTTGGCATTAGTGGATGTTAACCATCATCATCATCATCATATTAAAATAGAGTGTAGCATTATATAGGTATGATATTTAACTTGTCGACAATGTTGTTAAGTAGGTCTCTTAGTGAATGGCTTATGTTTACCAACATATAGAAAACGAATTTCAAGATGGTGATGTGTTATTACATTAAAATATATTGTAACATTATATAGATTATGATATTTAACTTGTCAACAACGTTTTTATGGGATATTTCATTTCTTATGGTTTAATTAGGTCCCTTAGTGAATGGGTTAGGTGTATCAACATATAGAAGGATAGATCCCTATCTAAATTCTCTTAGTACTAGGTTGTATATTAAAAACGAATGGCAAAGATTGGGAGAAGAACCTTATGACACTATGATTGTCCTGAGCTTTGGTGTGAGTTCGAGTAGATCCTATTCCAGTTCCATCTTTTCATCAACAAACCTGCACACAAGGAAAACAAATAGAACCTTCCTCATTCTTCATGTACAACAATTAATAATATAAATTGACATGTGGATAACAATCCTAATTTAATATTCAAGAAATTAAATCTCTGATCAAAACCTCATTTAAATATGCTCAATAACCAATGAAATACAAAGATTTTTGTTTTTGGGGGGGGGAAGAAGATAGACCTATCTATTCAATAATGAATAAGTAACAAGCAATTTGATACTCGATTATCTCTATTATACCTCCTCCTCCAAATTTTGATTCCTCTCCTTAGACACAAGCCTTTATTTGTTTGCCGGTATGATCTAGGAACTTCTTGCATTGAAGTATACAATTGAATGGTTGATTGAACTTCACTCAATCTCTAATGTCTGCCATGAGAACTAATGCCTAGCTCTCTCTTAAAAAAGGTCTACTTATGACAAAATATTTCTCCAACATAATGTCTCTTTCACTCGACTCTCTACCTTCTTTCCTTATGTCTTGTATTTATAGATATGCAGGTGATAAGATCAATTATGCATGGATTACATATCATGCATATGTGATCCATGCACAAATTCAACTCATATATTTTAGCTTTAATAACTTTTAGATTTTATATTTCCTCTCATATTTTATATTTTCAAGGTATATTGAGGTGGTTGTGGGTTTACCAATAGAATCTTGGAATCAACTGCATAAATCCATAAGGAAAGGCATGGATGACAACAACTGTCAGTAGGAATAACCACAACCTATGTGCCATTTTTACACTACTACATATGGGTAGATTATTCCATGAAAAATTTCCACGTTTCCATTATTTTCATGTTTTTTTTAAATAGGGTGGGATTTTCGTCGATATTGCCACGAAAGTTCGTCAATATTGCCACGAATAGGTTTTTTTAACTTGGGTGGGATTTTCGTCGCTATTGCCACAAAACTTCGTCATTATTGCCACGAAAATTTTGCCTATCTCAAAAAGCATCTGCTAACGGCTAGTTGAGTAGTTGATCTATATATACCTAACTTTAAGAGACTTTGCGACACAATTGCTATAGTTGCAACACTGTCTGTGGCTTTTGTTTGAGTTGTTTATTTTTTCCATCACCCAACGGTTGAACACATCCAATTCTCGATCTACATAGCTCGGATTTTGAACTTGCAAGGTTAGTATGTTTTTTATTGATGTACTCATTTAACTTGTAAATTTTTGTTCAAATGTCGAAATTTCATGTAGCTTGTTTTTTCCTTGATAATATATTATATGTGTAGTACCATATTTCATGTCATTGGTTTTTGGATCTAGTTAGTATATTCTATGGAAATTCATGTGAAATGTTAAGAAACATATTTTCCGAAGAAGTATTTTAATAAGAGGGAAAATCACTCCATCAATAAGTCAATTCAAATATTAAAARCATATGTCATTATCAATCTAGATTAATTTGAGCCTACAATTCCTTATGTAAATTTAATCCTTATTACAAAACCACCAACTCATAACAACTGTACCGGTTGGACTAATGTTTGAAATAGAAAGTCATGGAAAAAAATCCTCTTAAGTCTAATTCTATCCCTTAGAGACCTTGTTAGCTCTCTAACTTTTGTGTTTTTGTGATGTTGTGCCTATATATATTAATGCCATATTTTTAGTCTAGTATTAGGTTAGGTTAGTCATATAACATTGTATTCTTATATGTGATGTTGTTTCTCTCAATTTGTTATAATCACACACAATTCTAGATGTAGTGATTAACTCTAGTTTGTAGTTGATGTAACTTGTTTATACACTATTAATAAGGAGTGGCTAAAATATAAAAAATTCATGACGAAATCTATGATAACATGATGAAATCTACTAGTCAGACAATGAAAAATGAGAACATGCCAAAGTGTCTTAGAAAATAAAACCATGACCACTGTAAGCAGCATAAAATTGTGACCATTGTATGTAGCTACAAATCAACACGTCATAATTTAAACCAACCCAACCCAATTGTGGATGACAAGTGGTTGGCATTCATTTTTTAGTGGTGAATTTCAAAGATTGACATTTTGTCTACAAAACAACTTAGAGGCTAGTGTATTGATCCAGATTTATGTAGGAACACAATGAAATACAAAAATACACATAAACACAGAGATGCAGTAGAAATAAGACTTCATTTCATTAATAACAAATGACTGAAATATGCTTACAGACAGAATGGAAATAAACTAGCTAGGGCGCTGGTAGCTTATCTCTGAGAA
>ML798300.1:177224-190501 GCA_009831015.1 Picea engelmannii | reverse complement strand
AGCTTTCACAATGTTAGATGTTAGACTATTAATTGTTCATGCATTCTTTCTCTTCAAAATGAAAGAGAATTGGCTAAACATTTGATCATCGACTTAATCATGAGAGTGACCAACATGTAGAAAGCCTAACTTCACTTTGTGAAACACCTTAAATTTAACAAGAAATGAAAGATATGCAAGAATAAACTAATTTTTATTTTCTCACCTGGTCTTGTCCAAATGCACATATAGAACTTATGGTGTGAAACATGTGCAATTTTTCAACACGTGATGAATTAATGCACATGTTAGATTTGGATCATTTTTTGATAGAACAATATTAGGAAGCAATATTTTATTAAACATCATGCAACTCATTATGTGGACTTGTAAAATTTTCTCTTCCTTTAGATTTTTAAGAACAAAAATAATATGAGAGAGTAATTCTTCCTTTTTGTCAATACTATCTATTATCAAACCTAAATATTTCTCAAAACTCATATAACATTGAACTTTTTATGTTTTGCTAATTTGTGTTGCTCATATCCCTACTACTCTCGATGTTCTTGAAGCTCAACAACAATTATTTATGTGTATTATGATCATCGTGTGTAATAATAACAATGGAAATATTTTTATTCAAATTACTATATATATATATATATATATATATATATATATATATATATATATATATATATATATATATAATNNNTGCATAGATTTTCCTTGATTTTATATTAAATCGAATTGCACAAATTCTCATTCTCACATTCCTTACTATTCCTTTCTATTTTTAAATTTTTGTATCTTGCTATTCCTTTCTATCTTAAAATTTTTGTATCTTGTTATTCCTTTTTATCTTTAACTTTTTGTATCGAGTGGCTCATGTCTTATAAAATATGAATACAACAAACAATGTGTCTCATAACTTATCATTTCTTCCCTATAACAAGTATATTCTTATTTTCTTCGAAAAGTTGGCAAACACATGAATAATATCCTTATTTGGTAAATGTTCTTCATAGTATTGAAAGAACTCATCCCTTCATTGCAACTCAAAATTTCTTCATGCTAAAGGTAACATGTTTCTTTTTGTGCTCATACATATAAATCCCATGTATTTTTTATACATTTATTCTTTTCAATCTACTATTAAACATTGAAAACAATAATTGAAATGCCCTATTTGCAAACTTTGATATCATCAACATGAAGCATATATCAATTCCCTTCTTGTGCCTTCATCATCCTAGAAGAACGAATTATTTCATAATGTTCATGTTTTATTTTTTCCTTGTATGCATGTTCTCCCTTTTGAATGCTTATATTGCTAATTTTTACAAACATATGTTGGAACAAAAATGGAAATAAAATATGCATGCACTACTTGTTTGAATAGACTTCTGACCTAGATAATTCACATTTCACTTATTACTCCCCTCTTCATCTCATACAAGAATTTGAATCTACTTCAATGTTTAAAGAATTAAGCATGTCAAACATTGGTGACTCTTTAGCCCATAGGAGTGTGGTCTATCAACAAGCAACGAGGTGATTAGTCTTGTATTAATGTGGAGTCCGAGTTCAAAACCCTATGTGAGTGTGGTTGTAAATATTTCCTTATAAATATAAGATGCATTTCACACAAAAAAAAGCATTGGTGACTCTTCTTCATTGAGTTGATATCCCACATTTGTCACGGAAACAATTCAATGGAGACCATGAATTATTGTTTCATTCATTATAACATCTAGAATCACAGCATCTTCATAGATAGAGATTCTCTTCACTTTCCAAGTAGACAAGTATTTCCTCCAATCTCAATGGGTGTACCCACATGGAGTGTTGTCTTTTTAATATTTTGGTTGTAAGTAAATCATAATTTTTGTCAATATGATGGCATCGTTATAATTATATTGTTAATGTAAAAAAATATTTTGTTCATTTATTTTTTTAGAAGAAATTTCAATACATTATGGCATATAGTGCTAATAAAAAATACAATAGTTATTCAAGGCTTCTATAAATAGGAAAAATGGGATTTAATGAAAATATAGATATCCAAAGAAGCATCTAAAACTTGTTTAAAGTTTATAGAAATTGCCAGAGTTGTTGGATGTGGAAAGTTTGAAGGAAAAGAGGTCAATATTTATTTGTTGGGTTTTGTTATAGCTCAGTGTGTAGCAATTAAACTCTAACTGAGGAAGGACAATTTATAGAAGCATATTATCAATCCTTCTTAGTTTTGTATGGAAATGTTGAAGAATAAGGTAAGTATATTTTATATACTACTTTTAAATTGTTTCTTAGTAAACACACACACACACACACACACACACATATTTTAATCTCACATCTATTTGAATTGATGAAATATTATATATTCCTTTCAGAATTTTGTTTGCAAGTCGAATTCAAAGTATTATACATTCTATAATGAAAACAAAGATTGTTGCAAAGAAAAAATTCAATTCCAAATAATTGAATGTTGACAACAATATGATAGTCATAGAAAAGTTGTCAAATTGTAATGTTGTTTTTTCTAGCAAGGGTGTGAAAAAATGATTATCCAAAAAAGACCAATGTTTTCAAACAACGAAGATAGCATAGAAGAGATGAAAGTGATGAAGATGAAGAAATTAAATAAATTTTACATAGTTAAGAGGAGGTGAAATACAAGAGTCTGACAATAGTACATAGTCTAGAGGTGGTGTCATTCAAAAATGAAAAAAATAATAATGATTAAAGACAATCACACAAAAAGGAATAGAGTTGATCCATGCATCAAGAAGAAATTAATGAAAAATGAAAAAGGTGGGTGACAAGCAAGTTGAAGTTGAAGGAGTTTACAATGTTGTTCCAGTATTTTAGACAGTTGATAGTATTCATGATACAAATCATAATAAAGTTTGAGACAAAGTTAAGTTTGAAAGGTAGATGACTTAATCAATATTGATGTGAAATATGTTCATCCCTTTTGAGTACATGATGAGTTGAGAAATTTGAAAAACTTATAAATTTCATATTGAAAACCCAAAAAAATAATTATGAATAACCCCTATGCAATTATGCCTCCAATTCTTATCATGGAGTACCATATATTTATTTCATATAAACACAATTTAGATAAAAAAAAAATACGAGACAAAACATACCTACTATGTAATATGGGGTTACCATACAGAAGAAATAAAGAGATAACTCTCACATGGCTAAGAATTATATTGTTCATGACAGGATGGATTTAGTATGTGAAAACAAATTAGATAAATTAGTTAATGACTATAGGACAAAATGTCACTAATCCAATGTGTTTGATTCTATCACCAAGAGTTTAAACATGACTATGATGATGATAGAATATTTGTAACTAACGAGTTGTCACAAAAATAGTGTTTAGAAACTACCATACCACTCCATAACACATGACTGTGATAATGATAGAATATTTGTAACTAACAAGTTGTGACAAAAATGGTGTTTAGAAACTGCCATACCACTCCATAACATCAATGAAGTGAGATAAAGAAGTGATGCATTTCGAAGCTGCAAAACCTAATTTTCAATCAACATTTCATATGGTGACATTTGGAACTTGATAGATGGTAGTTTCTGAACATGGGAAAATGGGGAAACTAAACGACAAAAAAGGTAAAGAGAGATTAGAAAGTTGAAATTTGCATTTATGATTTGCCAACATAAATGTCATTTCTTCCTTGGAATATCATGTGGGGTATCAAAGATTTAATTATATTAAAACAAGATATATCAAGGGTTTTGGGGTATCTTAGTCTAAAGGAGATGCTAGTTGAGTTCAATAATGAGAATTTTGATTTAATTAATTATTTTATTTTATATTAAATTAATTCAATATCTTCCACTTATGTGTATTGTTTAAATATCTTTTTTCTCAGTAGGTAAGTGTATGCTAGTTTGACTAAATATTGCATTTCATATTTATCATAGCCAAAAGGTAGGTGTATATTAAAATTTAAGAAGCTATGATGAGAAGGTTGAATTGCTCAACATGGAAAGTGGTGGAACAAATTTATTTTGATCATTTTAGAAAGTAAATTTTTCTTCCTCACTTCAAGGATTTTGAAAATGAGGTAAGTATATATTTCATTTGAACTTGTTATAATATAATTGTGATTGTGTGTTAGATTTGGTTATTGATCTAATTATTAAAACTTATTTATAGAAGTCCAACAATATATAAGAAGAATTTCAAAAATTAACAAGGAATGCCTTATTTTGGTTGAAAGAAATTCAAGATTAGGAAGATTTTACATTGATAAGGACAAGGAAAAATATTCTTTTGATAGGTTCACTAGAGAGGGCGAAAGAAAGAGTATCAACTGAGATAGGAAGATGAAGGGAATTAGGTTTAGGTACCAAACCATGTGGAAGAATAAGTGACTTGATGTCATCTAGTGTTTCAGTGGGAGATGGGCTAGGCACTACCCAAGGATCAAACGATTCAGAGGATCATCGCACCATAGCCGTAATCATATTTAATGTGGCAACCTTATGTAGGGGATTAGGGGGAGGTAAGGGAAAAAATTCCATGAGTGAGGAATACTTGAGGACACCTACCCCCACACTTTCGTACTGAAGATCAGACTGTCCTAGGAAAGGGATGTTATCCGCTGGGGAACTATGGAGATATGGAGTGCAATAATCAAGCTGGTCAATAGTCACAATTTTCCCTTTATGGGGAAATTGTAAAATATGAAAGACTGAATAACTGATGACAGTCATCGCATAGAACCAACTGGGACCAAGCAATAAATTATAATCCAGGGGCGTGTCAACCACTTCAATGTCGACAGACACATATTTTCCCTTTAATTCTACAAAGAAAGATTTCAAGAGTCTGTAAGGTTGGAAACCACGTCCATCAATCGCCTTAATGGTGGTAGGAGACTGGTTAAGTTCAGTCGAACCAATGGCTCTCCAGCAGGACAAAGACATGCCACATGTGTAAGATCCTTCATCCAAAATTGTGCGATGAATGTTTTTCCCACCAACCATAGTGTGAATTTGGAAGGCCAGGTGATGGGAGATCTTTGTTATCATAGCCAAAAGGTGTATATTAAAATGTAAGAAGCTATGATGAGAAGGTTGAATTGCTCAACATGGAAAGTGGTGGAACAAATTTATCCTGACCATCCTAGAAAGGAAATTATTCTTCTTCACATCAAGGCTTTTGAAAATGAGGTAAGTATTTATTTCATTTGAACTTGTTATAATATAATTGTGATTGTGTGTGTCAGATTTGGTTATTGATCTAATTATTAAAGCTTATTTATAGAATTCCAAAAATTAACAAGGAATGACTTATCTTTGTGTGAAAGAAGTTCAAGATTAGGAAGATTTTACATTGATAAGGACAAGGAAAAATATTATTTTGATAGGTTTTCCAGAGAGGGTGGAAGAAAGAGGATCAACTAGATAGGCAGAGGAAGTGAAGGTTTAGGTACTAGATCATGTGGAAGACTAAGTGACTTGATGTCACCTAGTGTTTCAGTGGGAGATGGGCTAGGCACTACCCAAGGATCAAACGATTCAGAGGATCATCACACCATAGTCATAATCATATTTAACGTGGAAACCTTATGTGGGGGATCAGGGGGAGGTAATGGAAAAATCCCATGAGTGAGAAATCCTTGAGGAGACCTACCCCCACACTTTCATACTAAAGATCAAATTGTCCTAGGAAAGGGATGTTATTCACAGGGGAACTATGGAGATCTGAAGTGAAATAATCAAGTTGGTCAACAATCACAATTTTCCATTTATGGGGAATTGTAAAATATGAAAAACTGAAGAAGCGACAGTCGTCATCGCATAGAACCAACCTCGACCAAGCAATAAATTATAATCCAGGGGTACGTCATCCACTTCAATGTCGACAGAAATAGATTTTCCCTTTAATTCTACAACAAAAGATTTCAAGAGTCTGTAAGGTTGGAAACCACATCCATCAATCACCTTAATGGTGGTAGGAGATTGGTTAAGTTTAGGTGAACCAATGTCTCTCCAAAAGGACAAAGACATGACACATGTGTAAGATCCTTCATCCAAAACTGTGCAATGGATGTTCTTCCCACCAACCATAGCATGAATTTGGAAGGTCATGTGATGGGAGAGCTTAGATTTAAAATAGTCTAGATTAAACATAATAATATTTGACGCCTCTGGATCCACAACTCCAATGGATGATAATAGGGTTCTAAGTTGACCTGGACAGTTTTGTAGAACTTCTAGGGTTGACATAGCACAAAGTGCTTGCACCAAAACTTCAACAACATTGTAGTGTTGAGCAGTGCAATAACTTGGATTTAAATTTGACTTTTGAATTGTGCCCTTGGGCAGGCACACCACTGAATCAACAACAAACCTCTCAATCTAAAGAGGGGGGGAGGATGGAGGAGGAGTGGAGGGCTTATCAATAGCACCTCCATTGGCATGACTATCTGGAGCAGTTTCATTAGTCTTAGCTCTAGTTGTTAAACTAACTATCCCATTACACATAAGGACTTGAGCACTTGAGGAAGCATCCTCGTGGTGAGGATGACCCGTGTTTCCCCCTTGTGGAGGGGCACAATTTTGTGCAACCATTTGTTGTTGTTGAATCAGAAAAGGATTAGTTAATAATACAGGTTGGGAGGTACCCTTTAGAAATTTAGTGACTTCCTCATTATGAGGGCAGTCTTTTGTGTAGTGGTCCTCAGCACAAATCATGCAGAGAATCTTAGCTTTCCTTTTTGGTTGGTTATCAAAAAATTTGTACTCTCTTTTTGGTTAGAAGAATTCTTGGATTTACCCTTGTTTTCCTTCTTACCTCCAGGTTGCTAAGATGAAGTGGACTGGACCGCATTCACCTGGAAGGTTTGTGCAGGAGAGGGAGCAGTTTTGTTGTTTGTCACAGAACCCACGAGGCCATATGCACAATCTTTTAAAGAAGGTCTTGACATATCATTCGATGAGAGAGGAGCATGAGGGATCAAATCTTAAGGCATGATGGACTGAGAATATACCAAGTCCAAATATTAAGCACGACTAATCACTTTCTCCTCAGTGACAACACCTCCCATGGAGACATCTCTAGTAATGGGTGGAAAAAGTGA
The DNA here is from genome assembly GCA_009831015.1 of Picea engelmannii. Lineage (NCBI taxonomy): Eukaryota > Viridiplantae > Streptophyta > Pinopsida > Pinales > Pinaceae > Picea > Picea engelmannii. The sequence goes on along the minus strand of ML798300.1, from coordinate 183,386 downwards.
CTTGGTAAACCAATCTACTAGGAATTGATCCAGAATGGTAGCTTTAATTAACTGTTGTTTCCTCCTCCACTCATGAATATGATCATAAATGTGAGTGGAAGTGGATTTCCTAAATGAAGTCAAAATCTCTGTATTGGTTTCATATCAAACCGACGGCTAGAAATGTGTCAAGAAATCCATAGCTAAAGTATTAAATTCACCAAAGGAGTGTTGTGACAGTTCGATATAACATTTGGCTACTGAGTCTGTGATACTTCTCTGGAAAATTCGTAAACAAATGGAATCGTCCATCAAGGAGTTCGAAGAACATCAAATATGGAAGGTCATTGCGTGGTTGTTAGGATATTCCCCAGGTTTTCCATCAAATTTTGGGATATCGAACAGTATTTTGGTAGGGATAGGGGGCCATAATGGGGAATGCAGTATGGGATCAATGGTCAAATGTGAAAAATCAGGAAAATCTAATGTATCCAAGAATGGAACATATCGGATGGCCTTTGGAGTTTGGTAGTAACCATGTGACATAGGAAAATTAGCAAGACCATATATAGGTTGCAACAGGATGAAAAAACTAGATGGTCCTCCCATATATTGTGGTTGTCCCCCCATGTAGTGTGGTTGACCTGACAGTCCCCCTATGTATGGCGGTTGGCCCAATGGACCGCCATGCATTGTGGTTAACCTGATGGTCCCCCCATGTATGGAGGTTAGCTCAATGGACCTCCTATGTATTCTGTTTGAGGGGGTTGTTGTGTTGGAATCATGGGGTTTATAGATTGATTGTGCAAAGTTCCTTGCTGAGGAATGTCCACTAGATTAGGTTGACCCCATAAAGGATTTGAAACTCCTGGATATGGTTGTCCAGGATACATGACAATAGTAGGGATGGAAGGACTTGCAAGATTGGTTTTCCCCCAGGTTTGTTGTTGTGGCCCCCACATGGGAGTTTACCTCATAGTGGAGGGTTTCCCCCCAGTAAAAGGTTTCCCCCCAACTGCAGATTAACCTCCAATAAAGGGTATAGGAGAACTCCCCATTTGTAAAGTTGGAGATGTGGGTTGAGTATCTTGTGTAAATGTGGTTGTCTGAACAACTTGAATGTTGGCCATCTGACCAATGGGATGAGAGTAAACTAGGTCATGGATGTTCCCAGTAAAGAAAATCACCATCAATAGTGATATATGCTCTTTTGGGTTCAACTACAGGAGTTGTGGATAGAGGAGGTGAAACTCCCAATACTTTTGGAAAATCAAATGTCGGTTGGTTCATGCCAAAAGATTGGCTAGTGGATGAACTGGACGGCATTGGCTAGTGGCTGAACTGGACGGTAAATAGTAAGAAGAATAAACATAAAAAAATCTCGTGGACGGTTGTTCAATGAGTAATGGACCAAGTGGATAAGTTAAAGCGGGATTTGTGTAAGATACAAGGCCTTCCACGAAGGGTGTGACCGATTTTTCTACATGTTGGCCACTTCTAGGAGCTACACTCCAATTTTATAAGTTTTTTCTCCAACCATTCCTTTGTCAGAAGGGTCATGTTGAGGTTCTCGAACTTCAGGATCCAAACCTTGCATTCTATGAGATCTTCAAATCCCTTGATCGACCACGATGAAATTAAAATGAAAATTCTTAAGGCCAACTATGAACTTCGAAAGAACACACCCCTAAAACAATCTACAAGTAATCAACCCAATAACAATAGAAGGATCTTCCGAAGATAGGATATCAATTCGTCAATGAATATATGAGAAGTATTTATCTCGACCTCCATGTAACAACCCTTCTTGGTGAAAGAAACCCTCACTTCGCGGGGTCACCCTCTAAGGGTACTGAAAGTGTGATATGACTTATACCCTAGGTGCCATGGGAATCCCCCTACAATCACCTCTGTATATACTTAGGAAAGGCCACTAAGGTTACTAACTCACAGCCGACCTCCAAGGGGGGTACAGTCGACAGTCGGGACCAAAAGTATGGGAAGGATATCAAAGTCTGAAATTATTCAAGACAATTGAATACAAGTGGACTGGTAAGACTCCCGAGGACCTCGAATGATCCATGAAGCACCGAGACCAAATGAAACTAGTAGTTTCTCAAGAAACCCCCCCAATATACGCTCTTTCCACTACGATTGGTTAAGCTTTGGAGGGGTAATATTTGTTTCTCTTCATCACACAACCTCATGTTTATCCCTTGTGTTAGAGGGGGTTCCTGGATATGCCTATATGACAGTTGGATTTGAGCACTCTTTAGTGTTCTACAATCTTGTTTAGTAATCTTGGACAATTTACTCACTTTTCCTAGTCCAAAGAGTCTAACATGTTTCTTTTTGTGCTCATACATATAAACCCCATGTATTTTTTTATACATTTACTCTTTTCAATCTACAATTAAACATTGAGAACAATAATTGAAATTCCCTCTTTGTAAATTTTGATATCATCAACATGAAGCATATATTAAATCCCTTCTTGTGCCTTAATCTTCCTAGAAGAACGAACAATTTCATGATCTTCATGTTTTATTTTTTCCTTGTATGCACGTTCTCCCTTTTGAATGATTATATTTCTAATTTGTTATAAGCATATGTTGGAATGAAAATGGAAATAATATATGCATGCAATACTTGTTTGAATATACTTTTGACCCAGATAATTCATATATTTCACTTCTTACTCCCCTCTTCATCTCATACAAGAATTTGCATCTACTTCAATGTTTAAAGAATTAAGCATGTCAAAGATTGGTGACTCTTTAGCCCATAGGAGTGTGGTCTATCTATGAACAAATAGGTGATTGATCTTGTATTAATATGGATACTGGGTTCAAAACCCTATGTGGGTGCGGCTTGTTAGTGTCCTATAATTTTCTCAAGGATCAAAGTCTGAGTCGAGTGTTTGACATATATTAGGATGTTGAAGAAAATGGTGTTTGAAAGGGCAATGAAGTGGTCATAGGGATTCTTATCATCATCTCAACTGTAAAAATATCAATCAGTGACCTTCATCCATCAATCAAAGCCAAACAATAAAAGAAAATATCAAAAGGAACCTCGCTCCGCAAGTTCTAGAAATGAATGTTTTTGTAGTAAAATTCAAACTAATTTTATGACCAAACTAAAATGGATATTTGAAAACTGAAAGAGGATTTTGTCAATCCCAATCCAATTCAGAAAAACCTCTCTCAGTTTCTTCACAGGTGTAACATTTTGGGAGATTTGAAGGGATCTTTTCAGCCTATTTTCCAGATTTAAATATTTAATGATTTCATTTTTTAGTTATTATCTTTGGGTGTAGATCTCGAGAAGATGGAGAATAATTTTTGAAAACTAAAAGAATTTTTTTTCAAAAACAACTCTCTCATTTTCTTCACAGGTGTCATGGTTTGGAATATTTGACTGGCTCGGTACAACCTACTTTTCAAATTTAAACATTTAATGATTTCCTGTTTTAGTCATTATCTTTGGGTGTGGATCCTGAGACGTTGGAAAGGAATTTTCAAAACCTGAAAGAGTTTTTTCTCAAGAATGGTTTCATATACAAAAACCTCTCTAAGTTTTGTAACAACTATCATTATTCGAGAGATATGATGTTATCTTTGAACCCTATTTTCCAGAAAATTGATTCCTATTTCCTAGCAGGCAGTTCTAAACATGTTGCTATAGTTTTGTAACCAGATCCAACTTTGGGAAGTAGTTGAGCTCGACCTCCTCAGCTTGGGGAAGATTATTTTCTATATATATTTGTAATTTTTATTGACTAAAGGGGGTTGGAAAAAAGTGTAGAAGATCCATCTCTTTGAGCACTTGTGTAATTTTGAGTTTTAATGGAATATTAGTCAAAAGTCAAGAATTACTCTTACTAGAGATTCTTGTGTGGAAGGTTTTGTGTTTCATGTCCTCTTTGTATTTATGTATATGTTTTATTTCATGTTTCTCCATTTGATGTTAAATTTCTTCAGTATTTAGCATCAATTTTCTGAAATTACAAAATTCATTTGCTATGCTCTGTTTTCATATTTGCTAAGTACTTTCATATGTTTTCCTCTAAAATGCTTTGGAATTCATCCTGTGATTGATGCTCCAAATTAATTTGGTTCTATATTTATGTCCCTCACCCATACTACACAAATTTTAATAACTCAAAACATTTACTATCTTGCCTATTCTTCCTTGAGAACTCCACCACTAGTCATCGATAGTTCCCGTTGCACTAAATTTAACTCCATGCCCAATGGATTATTTTTCACCTCTGCCATTAACCACCTCTTAAAACTTTATTTCCATTTCATATCTGGCCATTGAGCCTAATATACAGTAAGATATCCGTCTCTAGTTTGGAAAGGCCATATTCCAATCCCAAAGTGGTCTGTGGTTACCTTTGTAGTTTCCCTCCGAAAACCAAGGGAAATTACAGAGTGTTAACATTTTGGTGTCGTTGTTGGGGACCGAAGGTGAAATATTCCCTATGATAAACAAAAAATTTCAGATCTGAGTATTGATGGTGAATAGTAGTAAGACACAAATAAGGATAATACCATTCACCTGACGACTCCAATAATGCTTCAATCAGATTCAAAGACTCCACGAGGGGACGAGATCCATTAATAGAGACATGGAAGGACATCATGGGAAAACCAGGTATCAAAGATTTAGGTTTTTCCAAGAGATCTTATTATTTTTCATCAGTTATCTCTTGTCCTTTACTGAACATGTTAAAATATTTTTTCTTTACCTATTGAATCCTAATGATGACGAGCAATCTACATTTGTATATCCTTCTTCTAAAGTTGTAAATACATCTCATGTTCCTTGCATAATTGATCCTAACCAAGAGATTTCATTTGAATTATATGATGTACATGATCGATGTGATAAGCCTCAAGATACCCAAGAAAATATCATATCTCCTTTGCTTAAGCCTCAACTCTCTAATATCAAAGAGAGATACAGACCACTTCAGTTACCTGATATCCTACATGATTTTCCTCCACAACACTATAAATACCTACCTCTATTTGATGGAGAACCCGTTAACCCTACAACTGAGAAACACATCCATTCTTTTGAGCATTTTTCATATTTCTTTGAAATTGAGCATGATGATGTTTGTATGAGAGACTCTGCTCAATCATTGCAAGGAGATGCTAAACAATGGTTTAGACACTTACATCGCAAGATCATCAGCTCATGGGAAGAATTGAAGGATGCTTTTCTAAAGTTCATGGGTGAGAGGAAGTCCTTGGATCAATACCTTTCTGAGTTCAGCGCCATGAAAAGACAGAGAAATGAAACAATCTGTATGTTCAGTAGGAGGTTTTCTAATTTGTACTACAGGATGCCTAAAATGATCCAACCTTAAGAAGTTGTTTCTATGTTGTGTTATGAAACAACCTTCCATCCAGACTTATCTTTTCTCCTGATGGAGAGGAGGTCTGCTACCTTGCAACAAATTTTTAACGATGCACAAGAAGTGGAAGATAACCTTCAAGCTTATGGGAATATTTCATAACAGATTCGAAATGAGGAGTTGGATGTTGTAGAACATGAGAGTGACCATTAAAAAAAAGTAACCTATCTGAATTTTGAGCAGAGGATTAATAAAATCATGCATTTTCTTGAACTTTTTAATGTTGATGTATTTGTAGAGGATAATGAATAGTTTTTTGATCCACAAGTTGTTGTCCCAAAATATTTCGCTACTAATTTGAATTTTAAGTTTTTTCATCATGAGCATAATGTTGATTTTGCCATGATTGTCTTTTAAATTTTCAGTGAAGAATGTCATGAAAGTGAACCTGCAAATCATCTTGTTGGAGAGCAAGTTGTTGTCCCAATGTTCTTGATTGATGACATTGCAGATGTGTTTGATGTGCCTAAGTATGATGAGTATGATAACGATTATGCAGTTAATTATGATGTTGATTTCTTAGAACAACCATATGCATGTTCTCTGTTAGAAAATGATCCTTCTCAACATTTTAATTAAAGCATTCAGTCTGTGTATGATAGTTATGATATTGAATATGAATAAAATAGTGAGGTACTTGAAGGTAACCCTTTGCCCTTATGTTTTGATTCATTTGAGTTGTTGAAAGAAGATTTCAAAATCATTTGAAAAATAGAGGAGTGCAAACCGATGCAAAATCACCATAGTTTACT
>ML798300.1:155323-168003 GCA_009831015.1 Picea engelmannii | reverse complement strand
TATTTTCCCTTTAATTCTACAAAGAAAGATTTCAAGAGTCTGTAAGGTTGGAAACCACGTCCATCAATCGCCTTAATGGTGGTAGGAGACTGGTTAAGTTCAGTCGAACCAATGGCTCTCCAGCAGGACAAAGACATGCCACATGTGTAAGATCCTTCATCCAAAATTGTGCGATGAATGTTTTTCCCACCAACCATAGTGTGAATTTGGAAGGCCAGGTGATGGGAGATCTTTGTTATCATAGCCAAAAGGTGTATATTAAAATGTAAGAAGCTATGATGAGAAGGTTGAATTGCTCAACATGGAAAGTGGTGGAACAAATTTATCCTGACCATCCTAGAAAGGAAATTATTCTTCTTCACATCAAGGCTTTTGAAAATGAGGTAAGTATTTATTTCATTTGAACTTGTTATAATATAATTGTGATTGTGTGTGTCAGATTTGGTTATTGATCTAATTATTAAAGCTTATTTATAGAATTCCAAAAATTAACAAGGAATGACTTATCTTTGTGTGAAAGAAGTTCAAGATTAGGAAGATTTTACATTGATAAGGACAAGGAAAAATATTATTTTGATAGGTTTTCCAGAGAGGGTGGAAGAAAGAGGATCAACTAGATAGGCAGAGGAAGTGAAGGTTTAGGTACTAGATCATGTGGAAGACTAAGTGACTTGATGTCACCTAGTGTTTCAGTGGGAGATGGGCTAGGCACTACCCAAGGATCAAACGATTCAGAGGATCATCACACCATAGTCATAATCATATTTAACGTGGAAACCTTATGTGGGGGATCAGGGGGAGGTAATGGAAAAATCCCATGAGTGAGAAATCCTTGAGGAGACCTACCCCCACACTTTCATACTAAAGATCAAATTGTCCTAGGAAAGGGATGTTATTCACAGGGGAACTATGGAGATCTGAAGTGAAATAATCAAGTTGGTCAACAATCACAATTTTCCATTTATGGGGAATTGTAAAATATGAAAAACTGAAGAAGCGACAGTCGTCATCGCATAGAACCAACCTCGACCAAGCAATAAATTATAATCCAGGGGTACGTCATCCACTTCAATGTCGACAGAAATAGATTTTCCCTTTAATTCTACAACAAAAGATTTCAAGAGTCTGTAAGGTTGGAAACCACATCCATCAATCACCTTAATGGTGGTAGGAGATTGGTTAAGTTTAGGTGAACCAATGTCTCTCCAAAAGGACAAAGACATGACACATGTGTAAGATCCTTCATCCAAAACTGTGCAATGGATGTTCTTCCCACCAACCATAGCATGAATTTGGAAGGTCATGTGATGGGAGAGCTTAGATTTAAAATAGTCTAGATTAAACATAATAATATTTGACGCCTCTGGATCCACAACTCCAATGGATGATAATAGGGTTCTAAGTTGACCTGGACAGTTTTGTAGAACTTCTAGGGTTGACATAGCACAAAGTGCTTGCACCAAAACTTCAACAACATTGTAGTGTTGAGCAGTGCAATAACTTGGATTTAAATTTGACTTTTGAATTGTGCCCTTGGGCAGGCACACCACTGAATCAACAACAAACCTCTCAATCTAAAGAGGGGGGGAGGATGGAGGAGGAGTGGAGGGCTTATCAATAGCACCTCCATTGGCATGACTATCTGGAGCAGTTTCATTAGTCTTAGCTCTAGTTGTTAAACTAACTATCCCATTACACATAAGGACTTGAGCACTTGAGGAAGCATCCTCGTGGTGAGGATGACCCGTGTTTCCCCCTTGTGGAGGGGCACAATTTTGTGCAACCATTTGTTGTTGTTGAATCAGAAAAGGATTAGTTAATAATACAGGTTGGGAGGTACCCTTTAGAAATTTAGTGACTTCCTCATTATGAGGGCAGTCTTTTGTGTAGTGGTCCTCAGCACAAATCATGCAGAGAATCTTAGCTTTCCTTTTTGGTTGGTTATCAAAAAATTTGTACTCTCTTTTTGGTTAGAAGAATTCTTGGATTTACCCTTGTTTTCCTTCTTACCTCCAGGTTGCTAAGATGAAGTGGACTGGACCGCATTCACCTGGAAGGTTTGTGCAGGAGAGGGAGCAGTTTTGTTGTTTGTCACAGAACCCACGAGGCCATATGCACAATCTTTTAAAGAAGGTCTTGACATATCATTCGATGAGAGAGGAGCATGAGGGATCAAATCTTAAGGCATGATGGACTGAGAATATACCAAGTCCAAATATTAAGCACGACTAATCACTTTCTCCTCAGTGACAACACCTCCCATGGAGACATCTCTAGTAATGGGTGGAAAAAGTGACTTGGTAAACCAATCTACTAGGAATTGATCCAGAATGGTAGCTTTAATTAACTGTTGTTTCCTCCTCCACTCATGAATATGATCATAAATGTGAGTGGAAGTGGATTTCCTAAATGAAGTCAAAATCTCTGTATTGGTTTCATATCAAACCGACGGCTAGAAATGTGTCAAGAAATCCATAGCTAAAGTATTAAATTCACCAAAGGAGTGTTGTGACAGTTCGATATAACATTTGGCTACTGAGTCTGTGATACTTCTCTGGAAAATTCGTAAACAAATGGAATCGTCCATCAAGGAGTTCGAAGAACATCAAATATGGAAGGTCATTGCGTGGTTGTTAGGATATTCCCCAGGTTTTCCATCAAATTTTGGGATATCGAACAGTATTTTGGTAGGGATAGGGGGCCATAATGGGGAATGCAGTATGGGATCAATGGTCAAATGTGAAAAATCAGGAAAATCTAATGTATCCAAGAATGGAACATATCGGATGGCCTTTGGAGTTTGGTAGTAACCATGTGACATAGGAAAATTAGCAAGACCATATATAGGTTGCAACAGGATGAAAAAACTAGATGGTCCTCCCATATATTGTGGTTGTCCCCCCATGTAGTGTGGTTGACCTGACAGTCCCCCTATGTATGGCGGTTGGCCCAATGGACCGCCATGCATTGTGGTTAACCTGATGGTCCCCCCATGTATGGAGGTTAGCTCAATGGACCTCCTATGTATTCTGTTTGAGGGGGTTGTTGTGTTGGAATCATGGGGTTTATAGATTGATTGTGCAAAGTTCCTTGCTGAGGAATGTCCACTAGATTAGGTTGACCCCATAAAGGATTTGAAACTCCTGGATATGGTTGTCCAGGATACATGACAATAGTAGGGATGGAAGGACTTGCAAGATTGGTTTTCCCCCAGGTTTGTTGTTGTGGCCCCCACATGGGAGTTTACCTCATAGTGGAGGGTTTCCCCCCAGTAAAAGGTTTCCCCCCAACTGCAGATTAACCTCCAATAAAGGGTATAGGAGAACTCCCCATTTGTAAAGTTGGAGATGTGGGTTGAGTATCTTGTGTAAATGTGGTTGTCTGAACAACTTGAATGTTGGCCATCTGACCAATGGGATGAGAGTAAACTAGGTCATGGATGTTCCCAGTAAAGAAAATCACCATCAATAGTGATATATGCTCTTTTGGGTTCAACTACAGGAGTTGTGGATAGAGGAGGTGAAACTCCCAATACTTTTGGAAAATCAAATGTCGGTTGGTTCATGCCAAAAGATTGGCTAGTGGATGAACTGGACGGCATTGGCTAGTGGCTGAACTGGACGGTAAATAGTAAGAAGAATAAACATAAAAAAATCTCGTGGACGGTTGTTCAATGAGTAATGGACCAAGTGGATAAGTTAAAGCGGGATTTGTGTAAGATACAAGGCCTTCCACGAAGGGTGTGACCGATTTTTCTACATGTTGGCCACTTCTAGGAGCTACACTCCAATTTTATAAGTTTTTTCTCCAACCATTCCTTTGTCAGAAGGGTCATGTTGAGGTTCTCGAACTTCAGGATCCAAACCTTGCATTCTATGAGATCTTCAAATCCCTTGATCGACCACGATGAAATTAAAATGAAAATTCTTAAGGCCAACTATGAACTTCGAAAGAACACACCCCTAAAACAATCTACAAGTAATCAACCCAATAACAATAGAAGGATCTTCCGAAGATAGGATATCAATTCGTCAATGAATATATGAGAAGTATTTATCTCGACCTCCATGTAACAACCCTTCTTGGTGAAAGAAACCCTCACTTCGCGGGGTCACCCTCTAAGGGTACTGAAAGTGTGATATGACTTATACCCTAGGTGCCATGGGAATCCCCCTACAATCACCTCTGTATATACTTAGGAAAGGCCACTAAGGTTACTAACTCACAGCCGACCTCCAAGGGGGGTACAGTCGACAGTCGGGACCAAAAGTATGGGAAGGATATCAAAGTCTGAAATTATTCAAGACAATTGAATACAAGTGGACTGGTAAGACTCCCGAGGACCTCGAATGATCCATGAAGCACCGAGACCAAATGAAACTAGTAGTTTCTCAAGAAACCCCCCCAATATACGCTCTTTCCACTACGATTGGTTAAGCTTTGGAGGGGTAATATTTGTTTCTCTTCATCACACAACCTCATGTTTATCCCTTGTGTTAGAGGGGGTTCCTGGATATGCCTATATGACAGTTGGATTTGAGCACTCTTTAGTGTTCTACAATCTTGTTTAGTAATCTTGGACAATTTACTCACTTTTCCTAGTCCAAAGAGTCTAACATGTTTCTTTTTGTGCTCATACATATAAACCCCATGTATTTTTTTATACATTTACTCTTTTCAATCTACAATTAAACATTGAGAACAATAATTGAAATTCCCTCTTTGTAAATTTTGATATCATCAACATGAAGCATATATTAAATCCCTTCTTGTGCCTTAATCTTCCTAGAAGAACGAACAATTTCATGATCTTCATGTTTTATTTTTTCCTTGTATGCACGTTCTCCCTTTTGAATGATTATATTTCTAATTTGTTATAAGCATATGTTGGAATGAAAATGGAAATAATATATGCATGCAATACTTGTTTGAATATACTTTTGACCCAGATAATTCATATATTTCACTTCTTACTCCCCTCTTCATCTCATACAAGAATTTGCATCTACTTCAATGTTTAAAGAATTAAGCATGTCAAAGATTGGTGACTCTTTAGCCCATAGGAGTGTGGTCTATCTATGAACAAATAGGTGATTGATCTTGTATTAATATGGATACTGGGTTCAAAACCCTATGTGGGTGCGGCTTGTTAGTGTCCTATAATTTTCTCAAGGATCAAAGTCTGAGTCGAGTGTTTGACATATATTAGGATGTTGAAGAAAATGGTGTTTGAAAGGGCAATGAAGTGGTCATAGGGATTCTTATCATCATCTCAACTGTAAAAATATCAATCAGTGACCTTCATCCATCAATCAAAGCCAAACAATAAAAGAAAATATCAAAAGGAACCTCGCTCCGCAAGTTCTAGAAATGAATGTTTTTGTAGTAAAATTCAAACTAATTTTATGACCAAACTAAAATGGATATTTGAAAACTGAAAGAGGATTTTGTCAATCCCAATCCAATTCAGAAAAACCTCTCTCAGTTTCTTCACAGGTGTAACATTTTGGGAGATTTGAAGGGATCTTTTCAGCCTATTTTCCAGATTTAAATATTTAATGATTTCATTTTTTAGTTATTATCTTTGGGTGTAGATCTCGAGAAGATGGAGAATAATTTTTGAAAACTAAAAGAATTTTTTTTCAAAAACAACTCTCTCATTTTCTTCACAGGTGTCATGGTTTGGAATATTTGACTGGCTCGGTACAACCTACTTTTCAAATTTAAACATTTAATGATTTCCTGTTTTAGTCATTATCTTTGGGTGTGGATCCTGAGACGTTGGAAAGGAATTTTCAAAACCTGAAAGAGTTTTTTCTCAAGAATGGTTTCATATACAAAAACCTCTCTAAGTTTTGTAACAACTATCATTATTCGAGAGATATGATGTTATCTTTGAACCCTATTTTCCAGAAAATTGATTCCTATTTCCTAGCAGGCAGTTCTAAACATGTTGCTATAGTTTTGTAACCAGATCCAACTTTGGGAAGTAGTTGAGCTCGACCTCCTCAGCTTGGGGAAGATTATTTTCTATATATATTTGTAATTTTTATTGACTAAAGGGGGTTGGAAAAAAGTGTAGAAGATCCATCTCTTTGAGCACTTGTGTAATTTTGAGTTTTAATGGAATATTAGTCAAAAGTCAAGAATTACTCTTACTAGAGATTCTTGTGTGGAAGGTTTTGTGTTTCATGTCCTCTTTGTATTTATGTATATGTTTTATTTCATGTTTCTCCATTTGATGTTAAATTTCTTCAGTATTTAGCATCAATTTTCTGAAATTACAAAATTCATTTGCTATGCTCTGTTTTCATATTTGCTAAGTACTTTCATATGTTTTCCTCTAAAATGCTTTGGAATTCATCCTGTGATTGATGCTCCAAATTAATTTGGTTCTATATTTATGTCCCTCACCCATACTACACAAATTTTAATAACTCAAAACATTTACTATCTTGCCTATTCTTCCTTGAGAACTCCACCACTAGTCATCGATAGTTCCCGTTGCACTAAATTTAACTCCATGCCCAATGGATTATTTTTCACCTCTGCCATTAACCACCTCTTAAAACTTTATTTCCATTTCATATCTGGCCATTGAGCCTAATATACAGTAAGATATCCGTCTCTAGTTTGGAAAGGCCATATTCCAATCCCAAAGTGGTCTGTGGTTACCTTTGTAGTTTCCCTCCGAAAACCAAGGGAAATTACAGAGTGTTAACATTTTGGTGTCGTTGTTGGGGACCGAAGGTGAAATATTCCCTATGATAAACAAAAAATTTCAGATCTGAGTATTGATGGTGAATAGTAGTAAGACACAAATAAGGATAATACCATTCACCTGACGACTCCAATAATGCTTCAATCAGATTCAAAGACTCCACGAGGGGACGAGATCCATTAATAGAGACATGGAAGGACATCATGGGAAAACCAGGTATCAAAGATTTAGGTTTTTCCAAGAGATCTTATTATTTTTCATCAGTTATCTCTTGTCCTTTACTGAACATGTTAAAATATTTTTTCTTTACCTATTGAATCCTAATGATGACGAGCAATCTACATTTGTATATCCTTCTTCTAAAGTTGTAAATACATCTCATGTTCCTTGCATAATTGATCCTAACCAAGAGATTTCATTTGAATTATATGATGTACATGATCGATGTGATAAGCCTCAAGATACCCAAGAAAATATCATATCTCCTTTGCTTAAGCCTCAACTCTCTAATATCAAAGAGAGATACAGACCACTTCAGTTACCTGATATCCTACATGATTTTCCTCCACAACACTATAAATACCTACCTCTATTTGATGGAGAACCCGTTAACCCTACAACTGAGAAACACATCCATTCTTTTGAGCATTTTTCATATTTCTTTGAAATTGAGCATGATGATGTTTGTATGAGAGACTCTGCTCAATCATTGCAAGGAGATGCTAAACAATGGTTTAGACACTTACATCGCAAGATCATCAGCTCATGGGAAGAATTGAAGGATGCTTTTCTAAAGTTCATGGGTGAGAGGAAGTCCTTGGATCAATACCTTTCTGAGTTCAGCGCCATGAAAAGACAGAGAAATGAAACAATCTGTATGTTCAGTAGGAGGTTTTCTAATTTGTACTACAGGATGCCTAAAATGATCCAACCTTAAGAAGTTGTTTCTATGTTGTGTTATGAAACAACCTTCCATCCAGACTTATCTTTTCTCCTGATGGAGAGGAGGTCTGCTACCTTGCAACAAATTTTTAACGATGCACAAGAAGTGGAAGATAACCTTCAAGCTTATGGGAATATTTCATAACAGATTCGAAATGAGGAGTTGGATGTTGTAGAACATGAGAGTGACCATTAAAAAAAAGTAACCTATCTGAATTTTGAGCAGAGGATTAATAAAATCATGCATTTTCTTGAACTTTTTAATGTTGATGTATTTGTAGAGGATAATGAATAGTTTTTTGATCCACAAGTTGTTGTCCCAAAATATTTCGCTACTAATTTGAATTTTAAGTTTTTTCATCATGAGCATAATGTTGATTTTGCCATGATTGTCTTTTAAATTTTCAGTGAAGAATGTCATGAAAGTGAACCTGCAAATCATCTTGTTGGAGAGCAAGTTGTTGTCCCAATGTTCTTGATTGATGACATTGCAGATGTGTTTGATGTGCCTAAGTATGATGAGTATGATAACGATTATGCAGTTAATTATGATGTTGATTTCTTAGAACAACCATATGCATGTTCTCTGTTAGAAAATGATCCTTCTCAACATTTTAATTAAAGCATTCAGTCTGTGTATGATAGTTATGATATTGAATATGAATAAAATAGTGAGGTACTTGAAGGTAACCCTTTGCCCTTATGTTTTGATTCATTTGAGTTGTTGAAAGAAGATTTCAAAATCATTTGAAAAATAGAGGAGTGCAAACCGATGCAAAATCACCATAGTTTACTGGAGCAAGCTCACGACAACATAAATTGGTAGTAGCCTTCTTAGGTTTTCAATGATCCTGTAGCTAATTATATGAAAGATTTTAACAGTCAAATTTTGTAGGCATTGGACAACCATGAATTTGAATATGGAGGAGATGATGATTTAGTGTCAAAATCAACCATGTCTTTTGTGCCAACAAAGGTTTTATTGGAGCAATATTATGCAAATTCTCAGCCCTTTTATGACGATTATCAGTTAAGTTTTTATGAAAGCAAAAGAGTAGTGGGAGGGATGATACAAAGTCATATCGGTTCACATATTTTTGAGGATCTTTTTGCAATGTTCTTGGAGTCAGTAAGTGAGTTCAAACTTTTAGACTTTTCACTTTTTTTCAATATTGAGTTTGACTACAAGTTTTTATTTGAGTTGTCGTTAAGCAAGTATTTCATTTTGTTCATGAACAAATATATGCAAGAAAATAAAATAGTGGATAAAGTGTTTATATGGTTGCACTGGATCTTTGAATTCACTTGATTAACAACTCATGGATCAGTTAGAGTGGGTAGCTGTGTGAATAAACTCAACACTCTGAGCATCTTTTTCAGTAGTGAGTTTTCATTTCAGTTTTTAGTTTACAACATTGTTTTCAGATTCCACTGTATAGTTTGAAGAGTGGGTTTGGTTTCAGTTGGACAAGGACACAAGTCAGTTTGCAGGTTGGGAACAGCCCAATGGATGAAGGAAAATGGTCAATGGGTTATTTTTTGCCTCATAAGGATGACAACATACCCATTGGAGCCGATGTTAGTGTCCTATAATTTCCTCAAGGGTCAAAGTCTAAATCGAGTGTTTGACATATATTAGGATGTTGAAGAAAACAGTGTTTGAAAGGGTAATGAAGTAGTCCTAGGGATTCTTATCATCGTCTCAAGTGTAAAAATATCAATCAATGACCTTCATACATCAATCAAATTCAAACAATGGAATAAAATATCAAAACGAACTTCGCTCCACAAATTCGTTGTGCAAGTTCACTACGCAAGTTCTGGAAATGCCTATTTTTGTAGTCAACTTCAAACTCAGTTTTTGACCAAATTAAAAGGAATATTTGAAAACTAAAAGAGTATTTTGTTAAGAACGAGCTCATTCACAAAAACCTCTCTCAGTTTCTTCACATATGTCATATTTTGGGAGATTAAAGGGGATATTTTCAGCCTATTTTTCAAATTTAAATATTTAATGATTTCTTGTTTTAGTTATTATCTTTGGGCATAGATCTCGAGAAGTGGGAGAAGAATTTTTGAAAACTGAAAGAAAATTTTGTCAATAATGAGCCCATTCTCAAAAACCTCTCTCAGTTTCTTCACAGGTGTCATGGTTTGGAATATTTGAATGGCTTTTTAAAACCTATTTTTTAGATTTAAACATTTAACGATTTCCTGTTTTAGTCATTATCTTTGGGTGTGTATCCCAAGACACTGGAGAGGAATTTTCAAAAAATGAAAGAGGTTTTTCTAAAAAAAGGGTTCATATACAAACACGTCTCTCATTTTTTTAATATCTATCATGATTTGAGAGATATTATGTTATCGTTGACCCCTATTTTCCAGAAAATTGATTCATATTAACTAGCAAGCAGTTCTAAACGTGTTGCTATAATTTTGTAACTAGATCCAACTTTTGGAAGTATTTGAGCTCAACCTCCTCATCTTGGGGAAGATTCTTTTCTATATATATTTATATTTTTAATTGATTAAAGGGGGTTGGAAAAAAGTGTAGAAGATCCATCTCTTTGAGCACTTGTGTAATTTTGAGTTTTAATGGAATATGAGTCAGAAGTCTAGAATTACTCTTACCATAGATTCTTGTGTGAAAGGTTTTGAGTTTTGTGTCCTCTTTGTCTTTATGTATATGTTTTCTCTCATGTTTCTCCATTTGATGTTAAATTTGTTCAGTATTTAGCATCAATTTTATGACTACATAATTCATTTGCTATGCTCTGTTTTCATATTTGTTAAGTACTTTCATATGTTTTCTTCTGAAATGATATTGAATTCATCCTGTGATTGATGCTCCAAATTCATTTGGTTTTATATTTGTTTCCCTCAACCATACTACATCAATTTGAATAAGTCAAAACATCTATTATCTTTCCTTTGCTTCCTTGAGAATTCCACCACCATTCATTAATAGTTCCCATTGCACTAAATTTGACTCCATGCCCAATGGATTCTTTTTCACCTCTGCTATCAACCACCTCTTAAAACCTTATTTCCATTTCAGATATGTCCACTAAGCCTAATAGACAGTGAGAGAGCCCTCTCTGGTTTGGAAAGACCATATTCCAAGCCCAAAGTGGTATGTGGTTACCTTTGTAGTTTTCCTCCCATAACCAAGGGAAATTATGGAGTGCTAACATGGCTGTAAATATTTCCTTGTAAATATAAGATCCATTTCAAAAAAAAAAAAATTTGTTGGTGACTCTTCTTCATTGAATTGATATCCACATTTGTCATGGAAACAATTCGATAGATACCATGACTTACTATTGCATTCATTATAACATCTAGAATTACATCATCTTCATAAATAGACATTCTCTTCACTTTACAAGTAGACACATATTTCCTCCATTCTCAATGAGTGTACCCACATGGAGTGTTTCTTTTTTAATATTTTGGTTGTAAGTAAATCATCATTTTTGTCAACATCAAATAATCATTATAATTATAATGTTAATGTAAAAATTTATTTTGTTCATTTAGTTTTTTTAGAAGAAATTTCAATACATTATGGAATATAATGCCAATAAAAAATATAATAGTTATCCAAGGTTTCTAGAAATAGGAAAAATAGGATTTAATGGCAATATAGATATCCAAAGAAGCATCTAAAACTTGTTTAAAGTTTATAGAAATTGCTAGAGTTGTTGGATGTAGAAAGTTTGAAGGAAAAGAGATCAATATTTATTATAGCTCAGTGTGTAGCAATTAAATTCTAACTAAGGAAGGACAATTTATATAAGCATAGTATCGATCCTTCTTAGTTTTGTATGGAAATGTTGAAGAATAAGGTAAGTATATTTTATATATACTTATTTTAAATTGTTTCTCTCTCTCTCTCTCTCTCTCTCTCTCTCTCTCTCTATATATATATATATATATATATATATATATCATTTCACATCAATTTGAATTTATGGAACATTATATACACCTTTTAGAATTTTTTTTCAAGTCAAATTCAAAGTCCTATACATTCTATAATGAAAACAAAGATTGTTGCAAAGAAAAAATTATCTTCCAGATCATTTAATGTTGACAACAATATGCTAGTCATAGAAAATTTGTTAGATTGTAATGTTGTTTTTTCTAGTAAGGGTGTGAAAAAATAATGATCCAAAAAGACCAATGTTTTCAAACAACAAAGATAGCATGGACGATATGAAAGTGATGAAGATGAAGAAATTAAATAAACTTTACATAGTTAAGAGGAGGTGAAATATAGGATTCTGATACAACAATAGTACACAACCTAGAGGTGGTGTCATTCAAAAATGAAAAAAAAAAACAATGATTAAAGACAATCACACAAAAAGGAATAGAGTTGATCCCATGCATCAAGAAGAAATTAATGAAAAATGAAAAAAGTGGGTGAGAAGCAAGTTGAAAGAGTTCACAACGTTGTTTTTGAGGGTCCATGATTTCATATAGTTGATAGCGTTCATGATACAAATCATAACAAAGTTTGAGACAAAGTTAATCTTGAAAAGTAGGTAGATAACTTAATCAATATTAATGTGAAATATGTCTGTCCCTATTGGGTAATTCAATTGCTTAAATTGCTTTCATTTAATTATCAACCAGGGAAGCTCGTAAGCTTCTGATGATGCCAGCAAAATATATGCAGGAGTAGGCATCTAACTCTTATCTAAGAAAATTCAATCAAATCCTAACTCTTTCATTCCACTTAATAAGACTTAGTTGTTGTAGGAAAGAAAACACTAGCTCCCTTACAAGAGGTCCTCTCATGATGTTTCACAAAACCTATCAACAATCAAGATCATCAAGTAAACACTCATGCATTGAAAATAAATACACTTAAAAAGGCTTAGTTGTTGTAGGCATGAAAACAATAGCTCCCTTACAGGAGGTTTTCTCGTAATGTTTCAAATAACCTATCAACAATCAAGATCATCAAATAATTCTAATAAAAACAATAAAGCATATAAACCTATTCAAA